>VWYI01050822.1:0-25238 GCA_013399455.1 Anthoscopus minutus
TTCCTTCCTCCCTCCCTTCCTCCTTCCCTCCCTCCCTTCCGCGCTTCCTTCCTCTCTTTTAAATATTTTATCTGCCTCTGAAAAAGATGGAGATGTATTTTCAGTCTGATGCAGAGCTGAGTGGTGAGCTGCCAGGGACATGGCAATTCCACATTGCTGCACAAGGCTTGTAGAGATGGTGAACAGTGCAGAGAACATTAACAATATCTCCAGGAGACAGAAAATCTTAGTAGAGACAGACAGTGGGGAAATGCTGGTGATGGAACACCTCAGATACATGACAGAAAACAAATCAGTTCAAGCTTTTGCAATTTTTGCTCATCTCTGATCTTTAGGCAGACATCACTAGTGTACTAAAAGGAAACAGAAATTATTATGTTTATCCATGTCAATGCACTGGAATCTTGCTAACAAACCTACACTAACAAACTTATACTTTTTAGGCATTGATATCAAAATAATAGAGCATTCAGAATTTACTGGCACATGGCTGTCTGGGTAGACATTTGTAGAGGGTTTTTTGAGTATTTCAGCAGTCATCTTTTGTACTGTTTTTCAACAGCCATAATATCAAGAAAATCTACTATATTTAACTTGTCCCTGAACTGATTTTACACCAATTTTTAGTAATGTGTAGAATTTTAGCAGCAATATTTAAGTAAGAAAGTTACCAAAGGCCATTTGCAAAGCAATGACGACATCTAATCTGTCTTACTAGAAAAGTCAGAACTAAACATAGATAGGAAAACAAAAGGACAGGACATTTTATTTAAATGTTGAAAAATTAATTCTAGAGACTGCACCACTGCAGCAATTGAGCATGTCCATGACCCTGTACTAATTTTCTGCCCTAGCTCAGGGACACCAGTGCTCCCACACCCAGTCACTAAGTGCAGCACTGAGGTGTTTATGCAGCCACAGCCACGGGCAAGTTGAGGATCTTAAGATGAAAAAAAAACCCAAAACCAGTAATATTTTCTGAATTTTCCCTATATTGCATGTAAAACTTGAGGCAGAGTCAATAATTTTTATCCCAGTCAATACATCTATTTGCTACTTAAATAATTTTTTTTCTAAAAATCCACAAATATTTCTGAAATATACTCTCCGTAATCAAGATACTTTCAATGGAATTATACAGCCTGTTACATAAGGCAAGTAACTGATGGATACTGTGTAGTAAAATCCTCTGTATCTCATATTTTGCCATATTTTAAGATGTTTAAGTTTTGCCTGGTATAAGAACTTGGACTCATTCCACATAGATTTCCACAAACTATTTCTCTCTTTTCCTATATTTATTTTTTTAGCCAACCTAGAAATTTATAATATTTTCCTATCCATGGGACTTAGGCCAGCACTGGACAATATTTCATCACAATAGCAGATCATGAAAAATAATGGTTGTGTCAATGTTTGGAAATGGCACATTTGAAAGTGAAGTCATTATTTATAGGATCAAAAGGTGTCCATATACAATGATCTCAGAGTTAGAATGCAAATTAAATAGGTATGGGGTGATTTTCTCTGATGTGATGCCCTGGAGCTCAGAGAGGATAAAGCAAGTCTCTTGCTTCAGCATTGAAATACTTCTAAGTAAAATCATGGGCAGTCAAGACGCCAACTTAAAAATTTTGTCCATTTTAGTTCAACTTGTCCTTGAGCCATGCATTATCCTAAGTATGCTTTTGAAGATGTTAATGGTCTAACTGGCAGAGGCTCCACAATACATTATACCTGTATCTTCAAACACCTATCTCATTTCAACAAGCTAGGGGAGACAATTAGAATAAATATTTTACTAAAAAATGTTCTAAGCTAAATAGCTGGCTCTGCACTATTTTTCTATTTATGGCTTCCTAATGCACATTAACACTGTGCTGAAAGTATTCTAGCAGATGGATCACAAGGAAGTTCTGTAGATAATTTACATTAGCATGCTTAAGTTGTTCACAGCAAAGATTTCAGAAAATACAAGTATGGGGGTTTTGTTTCTTAATACGAATTTCTTCTATTGTGGAAAACAGTCTTTCCAGTTCCTGTGATTTTTACTTCATTTCTCATTATAATTGTCAGTCAATTTGAGTGCTCCTAAAAGAGGGTTATGCAATTAACTCACTTTTCATTGAGAAGGAAATAGAGAAAAAGTAGAATGAGATAATTTTCCGTCCTTTTTTATTGCAAAAAATATCAAAGTCTCAAAAATCAGGCAACAAATTTATTTATACCTTGAAAAATGGAAGTCATTATATTATTGCTAAAAAGATTTCAAAATGTTGAAAATCTGAGAACATTTCATGCTTACACTGAGGATGGTAAAGACTGTAGAGTACTAGAGGTCTCCAGTATTACAGATAGCAGCTTCATGTCTTTAGGGAGTCTGAGTATGTGCAAGCAGAAGAGACCACACAAAGTCTGTAATTACTGTCTTGTCTCTATCAACTCTGATTTTTTTTATTAGCCAGTTATCATACATTGCTGGGGAAATATCCAGCATATCGGCAATTTTGTGGATTTGACTGGAAAAAAAAAAGAAGAAACCACGAAAGCAGAAAAATAATAAATCAACCACCATTTTAATTTGAGAAACTTCTAATTGTAACAGTGACTCACTGTAATTAGCAGCCTTTTCCTTAGATGCCTGAACGGCCTACAGGCAAGAAGATTGTTTCCCTGTTCACTGAATCACCACACAGTGTATTCAGTGTAAGACTGAAGAAAACCCAGCCATTCCCTAAGCACATAATTCCCTGATTCCTTCTGAAAATAGATGTTTACAATGAAGCAGATGAATTAGTCCCTAAAAGAACACATTTCTCTCCTCTCACATGACCTTGACCTGAGAGGAGTGCCTCAGGAGGAGAAGTGGGTGTCTGTAGCAGATGAGACTGATGCTACCCCAGGTAGCAAAGTCCACTTGTGAGAGAGACAGGCCTGTGCAGAATATTGTGCCCTGTTTTTAAGTAATAATGCTGCTTCTGGTATTTGAGGTAACACCAGGAAAGCTGAACTGGTCTACACTGGCTGTTTACATCACTGATTGTTTTTATCATTTCTGTGAGTAAAAAAAAAAAAAGGGATAGGTCTTTTCTCCCAGGAAAAACCTGATAGGACGAGACAAAATTGCCTCAGGTAGAACTACGGGAGGTTTAGAGAGGATATTATGTAAAATTTCTTCACAGAAAAGGTGGTCAGTCATTGGCACAGACTGGCCAGGGAGTGATGGAATCACCCTCCCAGGAAGTGTTTAAAAAACATGTAGATATGGTACTTGGAGATACGATTCAGTGGTGAACAGTGCCAGCTGCACTCAATGTTCTTAGAGATGCTTTTCAAGCTTAATGATTTGATGATTCTATGAAGGTGGAGAATCAGCCTCAACCTGTCAGGGGCACATGTAGTTCCCAGTAGCACATGGCATCTAAATTCTAAGGGAGCCAGAGATTGAGTGGTTTCTCATGCAACTTTACGCCTTGGAAAGTCAGGATATTTTTAACAAGATACCAGTATTTTCAAATAGCTGTTTCATATCAAACACCTATCATTTCCATGTTGGCCCTAGTTCATTCAAACAGATTGTGAAATAGAAATAGAGAATAAGTTTTATGCCAGCTAAAATGGCTGTTGACATAGAATAACTCAGGAATGTGCTTTTGACTTCTATTTTATAGTGTAAATGTGTGATTCATTTTGACAATCTAAGTAGTCCTTTCATGATCTTATTTTTTTTTCCTTTATGAGACTGATCATCTTCTCATTTGTTTTGATCAAAAGCCTAAAAGGTATGTTCTTTATTTGTTTTAGGCAGTTTGGCCATCTTCTCTAGTGGCCTGGGAAAAAAGAAGGAAAACCTAACAGTGCAGGGAACTGACAGATGGTTACAGTTTCCTGACAAATTATTTATTTGAATTCTTAAACACTCAGCTCTTACTTATAACTTCTTCACTTCAGTTTTAAGAGTCCATTTATCAGCAAGAATGATCACATATTGACCATACCAGGATTCAAAAGAAAATGTATTCATTTGTTCACTATACGGAAATGAGTTAATGACAAGTGAACTGATTTAGACAAAACACCCAAACTAAGGCTCCAGTCCAGCATTTGAACTGTAACAAAAAGCTTGTCTACATCCTTTCTTTCTGTGTTTTTCTAAACTTTGGTTGTAGGCCCTTATTCAATATCACATTCCCTCATGTGGATTTTTCCTTTTGGAAAACTGATTTTAATTTTTTTTTTAAACCTAAAGTTTCTTTATATATATTTATTTACACACACCAAGAAAGACCAATTTTTATCAAATGTGGTATTTTCAATAGGAAAATATTTCAAACTGCAATGGTTTTTCATTTAATGAGAAATTTTGCCTCTGGATTTGAGGAAAAAAACAGTGATCACTGGCTGAAAAGTTTGCAAACTTTTTTTTTTTTTTGATGAAAGGAATTGACTTTTCACACACAAAAATAAATTTTTACTATTAAGATGAGTTTGAAAATGTCTGTTCCCTCCCTGGTCTCTGGTAAGTGACATCTTTGCACTTGGCAAGTGCAATTGCACAAGCAATGATAACTGGTCCCCTCCTTGCCCTGGTACTCACAATAAGTCTGTGCCTCAATCAATAGCCAGATATTTCAGCTAAAAATAGTAAAAGCTGAACCTTAAAGAACCTCAAAGGTAGATTTCTTTATTATTTATTCTGCAGTTTAACATGACCAAATCTCTCAGCTTCTTGGTGTAAAGATATTTTTTATCTTTTATCTTTGCATTTATCTGCATTGGTATTCTAATTTTAAGTGAAATACAGTTTACCAGGCAACATCCACTATAGAACTGTCTCACAGATTTGTCATATTTTCCTTGCCTGATTTCTCTTCCAGCACAGTGAAGTTTTGCTGCTTTTTGCAGACATATGGTTCAGTGTTTATTCTGTAAGTATATCCAAGACCCATTTGGACCTTCAGCTTGTATTTTATCTCATTAGACAGTGGTTGCAAATACACCAAATTCTCATGCTACACAAATGGAGTATCTCCTGTCTCCCAAAGGAAACATTTGGGGGTCCAAGCTGGAAGCAGTCTTTCCTAAATGTAATGTTAGATGAGTGAATGTGTGTGTGTGTTTTGTCCTAGGCTGCTGCCTATAATAGGATGTGAGCTGCAGTCCCTTTGTTCCCCAAAGCCTCCATGAAATCTGTAGTAGCATGAAACAGATGAAAGAGATTTCAGATTGAGGGGCAAAAAAGGTGCTTCTCGCTCAACTCTGTGCACAGCACATTCATTCTGAGTGTGCCAGTATCTTAAAAACTAGGTCCTTCACATGAAATTTTGTCTCACATAGTGAGGGACATAGCAGTGAAAATTAAAGGCTTGTCAAAGACATCCAAATCCTCTCAGCCTAGTAACCAAAATATCCTTTATTAGTTCTGTGAGTAACCATCATTTCAGTGCCTTTCAGGACCCTAGCTGAAGAATCAATATTTAGAACATGATGGATGTGCACCAAACTAAGAAAACACACCAATCAGCCCCACATCTGAAGGTCTTCTCTAATGGAAAAAAATAACCAAGTGATGTAAACAGAAAGGGCAAACCCAGTGACAATCTACAAGACCACCCATCTGGGCTAGGCAGTGTGTTTCAGGGTTATCTGGCTGCTTCATTTCTGCTGGATCACACAGTGACTATTGCTCTAAGTTTTGTTGACAGTGACCACAGCGTTTTCTTTAAATGTAAACATTCCCAAGTTCCAGCACATGGCTCTCAGTGAGTTTGCTAGAAAAGCCCATATGCTCATAGATGGCTTAACTATTGCATTTCTACAACACAACCTTCCTTTGGAGTTTCTGCCAGTAGAGCATGAGCACTAGACTCATATACATTTCTATAGTATACTTTTAGAAAATTGCTTTTAAAACAGTTCTACAGCTTTTTGATGTGAATTAGAAAAGGTATACAATGTCAATTCAAAAAAAGAGAGCTAGGCAAATGTTATATGCAGCCAGTATAGTAGAGGTGTATCCTTGTAAGCAAAAAGAAATACACTAAAATATTTAATTGAAAATAAAAAACCATTGCTAATCCTCTTTATGAAACATAGGGCTTTGAAATAGAATGATCAGAGGACTTGGATAATTTCTTTTTATTGTAAGCAATCAAAAATTCAACGAGACTCTTCTTCACAAGAAGAAATACTATGCTCCAGTAATAGACCTCATTATTTCAGTGGTCGATTTTTAGAGAAAAAAGAACTCAGCATGTGTCACAAGCCCTAAATAATGCAAAGAGATCTTGTATCTCCTGCTTTTAGGTATTTGCCCTCTTCCCTAATTTCAAGTGCTGGCTACATATTGTTGGTGAACACCTGAGCTGTCCATAGCAGATAGACTTGTTACCAGCCAAATGCCTAATTCCCTCCTTGAAACTGTTGAACTATTACCTTTGCCTTCACCATCTGGAGTCCACACAAAGTGCTAGGGCATAGTGATTGAAGGCTCCAACAACCTATTTAATTATTAAAAAGCACAATAAAAAGGGCCTTGGGGCAGATAACTGCCCCTTTTTTTTACAGTTTTGGAAAGTCCTTCCCTAACAGGCTCCCAAACTGCCTTGTTACTGACTGCAGTGGGGTGACCAGTAAATGGATTTACTGATCACTGGTTGAGAGCTGAGCTACGCAATTATTCCTGTGTCTCCTGAGGCAAGCACACAAGGGAGGGATCAGTAATACACCAGAAGCCAAAGTAACGCCCTTCTCCTTTTGAGAATGAGATCCATCTCCAACTGCAAATATAAAAGCTGTTGAAACAAGATTTCATGGGCCTCAATTCCCACAGCTTTTTCTGGGCATCAGATTTGATCACCATTGTAAAAAATTCTATGTGAGCAGCAAGGAAAAAACTCCCAAACTCCTTAGTTCTGTTTAATTTAGAAAGTGGAATGAATCAGTTTTGTGGACGACATTTTGATGTGAACCAGACAGCTTTTAAATCAGTTTTCCACTAAGTAAAGAGAGGATCCTACTCCTCTTTGTTGAGTTATTACACAATTCTTTTATCCTGATCTATGTATTGTGACTCCATTTCTTTTCAATTACTAGAAGAGAATTACTACTTAAACCTGGTTGAAAGTCCAAAATCATTGTAGAGGTACAAAAAGAAGGGAGCTGTCTTAGTATAAACAACTCTCTAGGAATGTGACATGAAAGAAATAAAGTACCATTTAAAATAGTTTTTCACATCCAGGATTTCTGTTTGGTTTTTTATCTTAACAGAAATTATGTTCTCCCACAGAAACATTGGAAAGCTTAGAGAATCTTCATGAATATTTGAATTGTTCTTTCTTTTCAGAATACATAAGACCAAAGTTTAAGCCCACAGACTCCATATGTGCATTCATTCCTGGGCCAAACACACAGATCATTTTTTATTATTACCAACATGTATGCATAATGGATGGCTACCAGACAGTCTAGACTCATGTCAGTGACAGATGTCAGCATAAAAATTCAAATAGGTTAGCCTTACCACATTAGAAAAGAATTTTTCAGTTTACAAATTATCACAAGCCATAGGCACATATATTTCTGCACTGTATAAAGCAGAGTGGAGATATATCTAAGGCTCACACATAACTCTGGGAATGTTCTCCAGTTCTGCATTGCAGACATTTAGTATGTCTGGAAAAAGGGGAATGTTCTGCAAAAGAAGGGTGCAGGGATTAGAGGCTTTCACATGACAGGCATAGGCAATTACAGAAATAGTTTCTTAATTTATTGCTGAACAAAGAACTTCTGGGTACTCCAGGCAGATGGGCTCAGCTTGAACAGCTCAGCCAGGTTCCGTTTTTCACTGAGTCATGTACAGGGGTTTCTATCATGGTGATACTGACCATCATCCTACAATAACTACATATGTTTTACATCAAGGTCATCATTCAGCATGGATAAGATTTTGACTTACTGCAATAGTAAACAAGAGGTTAAAGATAAAAGCTTTTCGGTCCTTAAATTACTGCTATTTCCACTTCACATCCACTCAAGCACCAGAGATTTCTCTAAAGCTGCCAGTGTTATTCTGCTCTACTGACCCATAAGTAGCTGAAATTTGGTCCCACTCCAGTGTGTGATTTAGGGGCTGCCCTCTCACTCACAGATAGTGATCATTTTTTGCCACAGAACCCCTTAGCAACCCACACTTCTCCTCCTGCCAGGCTTTCTCTTGTGGATGGTGAGGGCTCCAAAGCACACAAAATTCAAAACCTTGGAGGTCAGAGCTGACAAACTGTAGTCAGCTGGGAATTATATATATTCTGAAATTCCTGGAGGAGAGGAGTTTGCCTTTTACATTCCTTGAGTTCTGCTGAGTTTTGTAGGGAAACAAGTAATTTCTCTATATCTGGAAAAATATAAACATTTCTTTTCTTTTCCTCTTTGTGAAAGCAATGTCTTATTTTCTCAAAAGGTCTTTTGGGAATGTTTCAAGGTAAAAGGAATATTTTGGGTTTTTGCTCATTTCATAAGGCACCCTTATTATATTATTCCATCAGACCATTTAAATTGCCTGCTAAAATGCATAATTAATATTTAGACTACTTCTAGATACCTTGCAAGACTTTGAGTGTAAGATACATTCTTGATAAGATATCATCCTTCAAGCTAAGAAAACAAACACTACCATAGGCATGGAAAGAGCTACTGGGTAAGGTATTCCTAGAGCTCATCAGAATCTGGTTTTATACACTGAATGCATACCTAAACCTACATAAGGACGCATTTTCATATGTCCTGGTTTTTAAAATACTTATTTGTTTTCAAGTTCTCTAGAAACTTCAGAGAAAGGCTGGCAGAAAACTTCCTTGAGAAGCCATCAGTTGTCATCAGTCAACAGTACCCAAATTGGCCTGTCTGCAAAAACTTGACTTTTATTACAAAGCAAACAACCTCTGACACAAAAGTCTGGGTCCATGTGCTATTATTGGCCAACCAACGTTTTAGCATGCAACAAGGGTTTTGCTGGCCCTTTCCCCTGCCTAGGCACAAGGTAGGGGAGAAGAATGTGTGTTCTCCCACTGGAATGGAGCTGGAATGCCTCTGGAGCACACAGCTCCATGTAGGAACTGGGAACTTCTCCAGCATCCAATGATGTGAAAAGAACACAACCCTGTCTGCTCTGCATGTTTACTGCTTTAAGGCTGTTATTGCTTTGAGATTATCAAGACCAAAACTCTTCTGTGAATTTATCACACTCCTGTATAATGGTGAAACTTTTTTTTCTCCAGTTGTGTGCACCAAGTGGCGCAGTAGCTGACATTCAGGGAAACAATATGCTATATGCATCCACACATCTCTAAATAGCTGAAGTCCCCATGTGAGAACCACACAGCCAGCATTTGCAAAAGTGATCATACTTAGAAATGTTATAAAATATAATACAGGTGATATGGTCAAGGGGTTATTTAAGCTTTCTTTGTTATTCAGAATTCTATTATTGTCCTTAGTAAGCAGCTCATAATAAGGAAGTCTGCTTTCCTGAAAGCCATCAAATACTGACTTTTTTAGTATTGTTGCATGTATACTAGAACACAAAAAAAATAAAAAAATAAGGAAACCTTCCTCCAAATAAAAGTTAAATTATTCAGGCTAAATCCTGGCACAAATTAAGTCAGCAGCAAAATTCCCACTGACTTCTCTGTTCATAGATCATACACAACCTCAATTTTCAAACATTTCTCAATCTTCTATTTATTTAGCTTTACAGCCTCCTGGTGAGGCATAGAACAGTGTTAATTTTACAGGTAGGAAACTAAGTCGTGAAGGATTCCGATAACAGTTCTTACCTACTGAAAATTAGGTATTTAGTCTAAACTGATCTCTTATGCTGCTCTAGTCAACAGAAATAGATTTTTCCTTCCAGTGGTAACCTTAAAAAATATTAAAATATTAACAATTAGAAAAACAATCAAAAAGACAAACAGAAAGGAGCCTAGTTTAAACAGGGAGAATTTCCTTAAGGAAGTTCTTCCTTAAGGAAGGAAGGCGCTGACATAGAACATCTAACCTGGGATGAGGTCACTGCCCCCTGGAGCTGCCTGTCTCCACTGATAATCTGAAGAGCTCTAGATGACCACTTTTCAGAAATTAATGTTAAAATTGAGAAATTATGTTAAAATCTGAGTCTGCAGAGGAACTCAGCTATTCTACATGTGCCATTGTAAACAATACTTAACTTGAGATCACTGCATTTATTGGTACAAAACTTCTAAGTGTGTGCCCTTGATGCAGTCTGTGGCAAGACTTTGGTTAGGTATTTGTGTTCTGTGTACAGTGCTCCTCAAGGCAAGTGCAAAAGCCACCTGAGATCACCAAGAAAAACAGACAGCAAGAGATATTTAGAAAGAGATTCAGAGCCTCCTAAGGAGGGTCATATTCTATCTTCATGATGTTCATTATAGTGTTCAGAGTTCAGAGTTTGGATTTGTCTCCTGGGGATGGACACCCAAGTTTTCAGTGTCTTAAAGCACAATATAATCTTTTATCTTCCTGTCTAGATAATTCAGGGTGGACTCAGAAAACCTGTGTTCAAAGCTCATCCTCTCTCAAAAATTATTAATTTCAATTTCACATCTCTCACTCACCCAATAAAAATTGTGAAACTGTGTTTCAGGTGAAAATATTGAATGTTCCACAATCAAGACTCATGATCCAGTGCACAAGAGTGATTGGACAGTCATTGGGCAAAGTGGAGACCAGAACTTTGGTCCCTGCTCTCTGACTTATAGGCAGTCCTGCTCCAGAAGCAGAAATCAAGTTTCCCTGTCTCAGGTACCAGCTTGGTATTCTCTCCAACACTGTTCCATATCTAAGGTATTGTTAAACTTTCTGGGGTGGATTACAGGTCTCTGAGATACAAAATAAAGAATCATATAACTTAGAAAAAACCTAGAAATATTAAAAATGTAATTAAAGTGTTTTATCTGGGAAATAATTTGCTGAACCTCTCTCCTCTGCCCATAAATTTTTCCAACAGTGCAAATGCTTGTAATTTTAATGCTCCAACACAGACAATAGCAACTGTTTATTCTGAATTACAGTGTGCTTGCTAACTGGTGGCTGCAGGCAGATGTGCTCACCCCATCAACAAACCAGTGAAAACTGGCCTGGAGGTTTCTTTTCGAAGGTGATTGATAACCACAAACACCTGTATTTAAGCCAATAGTCACCTTAAGAATTATGTGAAGTAATGAAGAGGCAACAAATCATACCCTTTCTGCTGAACTCCTTGACAGTTTAATTCTCTGTGATATTTTAATCACAAGACCGGGTGAACCTGGCCAGACAAACAAGAGGATCATCTTATATCAGTTTTATTCATCAATGACACTAAAATTCCGTGTTTCTTTTCACCTCTACAGGTATGGTAGCTTCCTAGTATTGCATTTGACTTGAAAAATAAGAAAGGAAAATCTAAAAAGATCATGACAGTCTATGTGGACAAGTACACAACCCTCAACAGCTGCGAATTCAGAGATATTTGCCATTGGGGACAAGGTGCAGTCTGACTATTCCTGAAAATCCTAGGGTTAGTGCCCTATCACTCACACCACATGTTTTAGTAAGGAATAAATTAGATTTCTATCTAATCTTTTTCTGCTCTCTCATGCATAAATGTTACATATACAAAAGATAATGTAAAACTTAACATTTTAAAAAGAAATTAAAATATGGGTATTAAGGTGACTTTGCTGTATTTCTCTCATTTAATGGTCGGAAGAACATAGCACATAAACAATCTCATGAGCATAGATGTATCAAACTTTTGCTTACAGGATAGTTATGGAGTGGTGAAGGTTCTCTCATTACAATTTGATACTGAAACAGCATTAGGAATGCAAGACCTATCCAACTTAATAACTGGAAGACCTATGTGTTACTATGATCCATAATTATCAATGCAATCAGAGCTTTAAATTAAGGTGTTCTATTTATAAGGCAAGTACATTAATGCCATAATACAAAGACCAGACACCAGGATACAGTACAAACACTAAGGTTATTTGTCACTGGAAAAATTTCCCTAGGATTGTGATATAGTTACCAGAACAACAAATATAAGATAAGAACAAGAAAATAGTGCTTGGGTTGGACATGGTGGACTTTGCAGGGAAATTTGTAAGTGAACAATAGAACCACATGATCATAATTCCTCTTTCTGGTTATTGGAGGAGCCAATAGACAGCTGTCCTTGCTTGACTGCTCTGGGATGAGGATGCTGCCTCCACTGCTTGATGAAATGGGATAGTTTTGGTTTTTACTTAAGTAATTACCTGGTTTGGATATCTTAACTTGAATATCTGAACAGGGTTTTTGCCACTGCCACACAGACTTTTAAGTAGACACTAAAGTAAGAACGAAAAAATCCACTGTCTGTCACTACTGATTTGGTTTAGAGTTGAATTAATTATCTTTTGTATAATTCATAAAGTACATTAGAATATGAAGTTATTGTAATGCTCTGCTTTCCTGATTAGAATATTTTGTCAATCTTTCCTTCATCTAGGTTTACAGAATCAGGTATTCCAATCAGTGACATTTAAACACGACTAATTTCAACTTCGATGTGCAATCAGTGGTTTTTCCCAAGCAATCACACCAGTAGATTAAAGAGGCTGACTCTCTTCAGGAAATCATTTCCTCCTCCAGCATTTTCTGGGAAACAATCTGGTTTGAGGATAAAGCAGTATTTTGAATAAAACCCAGTAGTCTTGGCCTCTGGTATTTAACTGGAGTGTTATAAAAACAGGTGCTAATGTCAAGCACATTATGTACTCACTCCCCTGCAGTTGTTAAGGTGATAGATAGCGTGGCAGAAAGCACCTCCCAGCAGATGAAATTTCCTGAAATGTCTTTGTATTCCACACCATCTGTGTAAAAAGGGGTCAATAGCCATGCTCTCTGGGCTGAGATGAGCAATTCAGTTATGAACTTCTCAACTACAAAGATTTGAGGCCAAAGTAAGAATGTGAGGAAGAGGGTGGAATCCTGGCCCTGGAGGAGTCCAGGGGAGGGCTGCCAACAGCTTTAGGAAAAACTAGGATTTCATTCAGAGTGTTTTAGTAATTGAAGTCAGGTAAGGAATTTTCAAAAGGACAGGAACTAAATCAATTATTTTGTTGGTTACAGGGCAGTAGTGTTTCCAGTGAAAACCATTCACTGAAAATGATTCAAAATATTACTGTGGAAAACCTTTGTCTTTTTCACATGTTTGTAACTTCCAAACCAGGAAATAACATCAACTAAACCATGATTCAATTAAAAAATCATTCTGGTTTAATCCACAAAAGATAATGACTTTGAAATTTCTGCATTATACAATGGCATTCTGGGCAGAATAGGGACAGGTAAGGAAGGATCCATGCTGAGAGCAGGAAACACACAGCAGCTTATGAGCAGAATTGCTGGAACAGTTGCATGGAGCTCTCAGATTGCACAGTCAGTGCCAGGCTGCCTCTCACTCCAGATGGGTGATTCAAGGTCACTTCTCTGTCTTCAGGCTGCTGTTCCTGGTGCAGGCTGCACTGCCAGCAGGAAACATCATTCCTGCTCTGGGACACACAGAATTGAGGAGATCAGAGTCCTGCTTTCTCCTGCTTCAAACGTTAACATAGGCTTGTCTTACCAGTGATGCCATTATAAACCATGGCTGGAGCAGAGGGCTTGCACTTTTGCACAACACAAACATCAATGGTGGAGCTTGTTCAGCTCTTCTGCCCCCATTCTCTGTCCTTTCATCAATACTTGTGTCTAAAAAAGGAGTATGGACAGAAGTGTGCTTCACATCCACAACATTAATTAAAATTATCCTGTAAAAGAGAACCATACTTATACTAATGAAAAAATACTTATACTAATAAAAAAAAAAAAAGGCCAGCAGATAGATTCTTCTTTCCAATGTATAGCTGCCAAGAAGCTGTTTCCTATAACTTGTCTTCTAACAAGGGTATTTATTCAATATCTCATCAATAGCTGGAGTTTTTGAAATATCTGAGAAAGGAGAGGTGGGACAGAGGCATTCAAAGCTAGAACATATTCATTTACAGAACTGATTAGTGGCTAGAATGTTCAGGATATCAAAGCTATCTCTCCTGAGCTTTAAACAAGAGGACTCACTTGAACTTTCACAGTTTATTTTTACTGAGCCAAAAGCTACAGGACTGCTCCATGAAACAGGGATTTGGGTTTAGTACTCGTAACCCTGACCCTGTGGCTTGCACGTTTGTATCACGAGAGGCTCTTCCATCACAGGATCACATAACAAATTCACACCCCTATTCCCTTTAGATAATTTGCAACTGTTTGAACCCGGGAGCAGCTCCCTCTTCCCCAAGCCCTGTGCCAGCCAAGCACAAGTGAGCACCACCTGAGCAGCTGAGGCTGTTCCTGCTCCTGGCTGCTCCAGGATCCCTGGGATCCCTGCTGCAGGCAGCACATGCCCTGTGCTGCACTCGGATGTTTTCAGATGCTTGGGCAGGTGGTGTGGTTATGGCCTGTGAAGCAATTGTGTGTCCTGACTAGCAGATCATAAAATGTGAGGTTAATAAAGGGCTAAGAGGTGTTGCACTGGAAATATCAGTGGGGAGGGGGCTCGACAGGAGTCCAAGGTGTGACCCTTGTTTAAAGGATATTAAGTGATTTGTGAGGCTTATTAAAAACTAAGAACTGTGTCTCTTTCTCTGCAGTTCTCTCTCACCTTTTCCATTGTTTTTCCCACACTTCTCATGTACTGACAAAATAATTTTATGACTATTGTGGCAATTATAATATTTTTCATAGGTATTTAAAGCATAAAGCAGACCTAGTTTGTATATTTACTTCTAAGTAATCTAGTAAGAAGACTGAATGATCACTGTAATGTTGTAGTGCTTTCTCTATTTTCCTTCCTCTTCTTTCCTTCTTATTTATTCCAGAAGTGAAAAGATTAAGCATCATGTAATGAACTCTAATACAGATTAGATAGATAGATACATAGATACATAGTCAAACTATTTGATAAAGTGAAATAATTCAGGAAAGCTATGCAAGAAAATGCCATTTCATTACACTAAAAGTGATTTTCAGCAGTCCCTTCCTGGAGTTCACTTAAGATCTATTTATGATTAATAAATAGTTAATATCAATAACAGAAACACTAGGAATTAATCATAATAGCAAATTAGGTGGGAAGAAAAATGTGATTGTAATGTGAGACCAATGGCAGCAAAGTGCACTACTTAATGAAGTAGATTAAGGGTCAGATTTTGAAATGGTGTAAACTCTTCTTATTTCATGGATTTTGTCTCCAAGACTTTATAAGCTCTGCTTTTGTCTTTGATTCACAATTGGATTTATGGTAAATTTAATCTCAGTTTTTCTCTGCCTCTGTTCCATGATTATTTTTATCTGCTGAAATACTGATAGTTGAGTTAGAAGCTATATATGCCTAGAGCTCTGCTGTGTCCAGAAAAGTTTTGGAAAGCAAATTAATACAGCAGTGTTTTATAGATTTTATAAGAGTCAATAACTCATGTTAAGCATATCTTCTCCAGAAATGATTGAGCTTAGTATTTGGGGGCCTTTTTTTAATGTACTCTATGGTAGAGTACAGATATATCATATAAAGGTATACTACAGGTAGAATATTATTAAAGATATTTAAGTTGCAGGTTCGAGCACCCAACTTCAGACTGGTACAAACTTAAAGGACACCTTTAGACACTCAGACAGCAAGAGAATTAGATCTGATCTCCCTTTAGCTTTATAATTTAAAGGTCCCACCTTGCAAGTGTAAATTCACAGGGAAGCAATAGATTCTTAATTGAATTTAAAATGCATATTTAAATATCTTACTGTGAAACTCAAACCAGGAAACCTCCTTTAAGCTGAATCAGCAGATACAGCTATAAACTATTCCCTGGAAATCAGTCTTTGAAGATCTTAGGGTACCATTAATCTAAATTTTCTAATTCACTGGACTCAAGAACATAATCCAGTAACCTTCCAACTGACTCAGCAGTCCCCAGGAACGTGTCAGCTATTTGACTTTCAACCTTCTTAAATGAGAAAAAAAAAAAAGAGGAAGACTTTTAGCTAAACATTTGATTTCAAGGCTGGCCAAAATACCTAGGCTCTCTGCCTTGTCACTTGGATTGTATTTAATTTAACAGAGGTGACATGTTTGGAATATCAAGTGTATCCTGCACAAAAATATATCTAATTACAGAAAGGGCCTAAAAGCTGGAGCAAAAATGATACCAGTTGACAGTCATTCCAGCTCCTTGGCTTTGACACAAGATTTTACGTTGTTCAAGTACTAAATATCAGCCCAGAAAACCCGATGCTTCCCCTTTGGACTCACAGTAAATGAGTTCCGTCCTCCAACACATGTGCTCATGCAGTGTTTTGCTAATAAAGTGTGTGAGTAATGGAGTATAAGAGTATCTCAGACATAAATCAAAGCATGTGCCCTCTCTATGATGTGCAATTTTGCCCAGAGTTGAAAGACCAGGAATGCCTGCTGGCAAGCAGTCTGCGTTTTCAAGATAACACCAACTGCACATGGCATAAGTGGGTGCCATGGAGGGTATCATTTAACCCCACGTGGGAATACTCGAGTATGTAACACATCATCTGTAACTTATTCCCCTTCAAGAAATTGCACTGCAATTTTAGAAGGCTTGTTCTAAATTACTGCTAGAATGTAAAGGTAAACTTTGAGTCGGGGAAACATGGAGACACGCAGACCATGTTTTTCAGTTTTGACACTTTGCTGTTCAGACAGGACACAAGAGATTGTGCTCAAACCTGCTTGTTTTGTTTTCAGCAGAAGTTGTGTTAGCCCTGTGCTAACAGGATTGCTCCTGAATATTCTGCCTCCTTTAACACCCACTGTCATTGGTCTTGGAGGGCAGAGTTCTCCCATTTCTGTCACTCTTTTTTTAATTGCAGTGGGAACACATATACTTTTTACATATTGATTAAAACCTAACTGTAGGGCCTGAGAACAAATCTCATCTTTTCATATGTTCCTAATTTCTAGATACACCATGTAGGTTGTAATGGATGAGGCAAATGCATTACATGATGCAGAATAGAAGTTGTAAAAATAAGTAAGTTTCACATCACTTGAAAAATCATGAAAAACACCTGCAACTAGCTGAAAGGCTTTATGTTTGGCATAGTCTATTTTTCAGTGGAATTTGGACTAACATTTCAACAATTCAGATAAATGCAGAATACTTTTTACTTGCAAACCACACCAGAAATCAGCAACATTGCTACTTTGTGAAACAGTCAAGCAGGAATAGAAAAGTCCTATATAACCTGAAGTGGCTATTCAGATTTATGATTGATTAGTCAAGTTTCAAGTGCTCTGTATTTTAATGAGAACATCCATGACAATAGCAACATAAATTAACTTTTTTTCACCAGTCCAAATTACAATGGACTCAGCTACAGACAAGGTAGGCATTATTTTTCTGAAGGAACAGTTTTCTAGCAAAAACATTGATTTGATGAGCTTGAAAATTTCATAGGAACGTGACACTTTTATCAACAATTTTTGGAAGATTACATCAGAACACTTGTTTTATCTGGCTAAATAACCTTTAAAATATAATCTACCTTAAAACATTTTAATAAGGTCAGGACAGAAATATTTCAGCAGTTTGTTTGACATAAAGTTTCAAACTCTTTGATATATTGATGCAACAATTCAGAAGGAAAACAAATGTCAAAATGTCAGAAATTCCTGTGGGTTGGGACACTGTTTTAGAGCCCGCTCTCAAGACAAACATTTGCTGTAACTTGTAAAAGTGAAGACTAAAGTGCAGTTTGGGAATACATCCTTCTAATAAACTAATGAGCAGTCTTTTCAAAAGTGATGTTGGGACCTGGGAATCACATACTGAATTAAATGGAATTAGGTCACAATCATCCTTCCACTTCTTTGAAACTCTTAATGACAAAGAACAGAGGAAGGAAGACCTTAGAGCAGGTTGCACCCTCAGCTACAACAGATTGCTGAATTTTTGGTCCTAGAATCATGAAGAGGAAATAAAAACCCAAACATTTAATATCCTGATTCCACCCAGTTAGTAGAACAACTTCAATGACATTTAACAATTATTCTTCTTTCACGTAGTGGAAACATGCATAATTTCACAGTGTCCAACATTAGTTAAAAGAACATGATTCAGAGCCTCAGCTTGAAGTGATTGGAAGTTGATCCTGGAATTACTCAAAAACCCCCATATTTCAAAGTAGTTACAAGGGGGTTTTCTCAAATATAATTGAAACAACTAGTAAAAATTTCGATTAAAATGTTATTAGACTATTTTCCTCCATGATCTTATTTCTACTTTGAGGCTGGTTTTTTTGATGGTATGTTTTGGTTTTATTGTTTGCCTGCTTGTGTTTTGATTTTCGTTAGGTTTTTTTTCTCATTTGTTTTTTTTTTCATTTGTTTGTTTTGGGTTTTTGTTTTTGTTTTTGGGATTTTTTTTCAACAAAATGCTACAGGATATTTGCTTGAAACGACAGACTTGCTGTGTCTGGAAGTCAGATGTAGCAGCACTTAGGAATATACTTTCTGGATCTTGAAAATGAAAGTATTGAATAGTTCCAATCTGAATTCAATCCACAAGCCTCAGGGTATAAACTGATCACCAGATGGGATAAGGAAGAAATATCCCCTGTTGTATAATATCACACACACTAAATGGGTTTAACACCTTCTTCTGAAGTATTGTGAATTGAGACAAGATGCTGGATAAGATGGATTTTTGATCTATTCTGTTAGAACAGTTCCTCTGTTATTATATCCCTCACCCCAATGACTCATTTCACGCAATGGAACCCAGCATCTCCAACTTGGGTGTCTTAAATAGACAACACAGCGAGCCATGGAAAGGGATCAGGAAACTTCCTTGCTTACTTCAAATGAGAAACTTACTTTATTTGATAATTTTTGAAACTATTAGGAACTTTAGTAGCAGAACAGTTAAACCCTCCAGCTAGTGTCAACACAAGCAGCTGGTGTTCAAGTCCTTCTGGAGATTCATCCCTTGTTTTGCAGCATGTGCTAAATATACTGTAAGGTGTTTGTGTGGGGGAAAAAGATGAAACAAAAATTAGGGAAAATTTTTTTTTTAAAGATAGAAATGGAAAACTTGTATATACTCGAGGATGGACTCTACATGGACATCACATGGGCATCTAAGAAATCAGAAAGGAGATCTTCTCAAGGACCTAAAAGTTTGTATCCCGAAAAGTTTGAGGACAAAGTTGATGCAAAGGTCAATGCTACCTGTAGCTGTCTCATTCTCTATCTTTATCTTTCCAATTGCTGTCTCTATAGTCTTGTTTTGTCCCTTCTTAATCTCTTGGCTTTCAAAGCTCTCCATGTTGAGCTATCCTGAGCGTGTATTCTGTTCCTATTATGCTTACAGGGAATTTGTTATATTGCCTCTGATGGCATTAGAGTTTGAAGGAGCAATGAACTTGAGGCATTCCCCAAGACCTGGCAGAACATTCAACCTTTGAAACCTCCAGCTGATTACACAGTTTGCATATACATAAACACATCAATTTGTGTTGTAAGGCCAGGGAAGGGAATCAAGTGAACTCTGAAGATACAATCAACATCTTGAGAAAAGCTTTTTCCTCCAACCTCAAAAGTTGATCCTGTCCTGCAGAAGCAGTCTGACATTACTCCAATCCCACCCCTGCCTCCTAAGCACCCTGTGGCATGAGGAGAACTGCATAAGTGATTCATATGCAAAGTTTCAGAACAGAGCAGCAGTGTTTCAGTATCAGATTTGATGCTTAATACTCCAACTATTTGTAACATGAGCTAGATCTGCTTTCTCATTACCCTTAACCCTCAAGCAATGGTATGTCTCTAGGACTGCTTTATTTTTATTCAAAAGCCAGAAGGAGGACTGATATCAGACACAGGTAAATTGTACTGCATGAACTGTTCATTCCCTCCCTTCTGCCCCATTTCTCCCAGTGGTTCTGACAGACAAATGTGTTAGGAGCTGTTGAGGAATGTGTGATAGCAGCTTTTTAAATTAAGCAGATGTAGCAAGCTCACATTTCAACTATCAATAGAATATAGATACTTAGAGGACTTACAGAAGGTGACTTCATATTGTCAAGTTAACTGAGATTCTGAGCTTCTGTGGAAACCAGCATCCAAAGTACAGGTCTGTACATCCAGGAACTTTATCCAAGATTCCACTCAACTTGTTACTGATATGTTGACTGATAAGAAGCAGGACTGCACCAATAGGCACCTTCTTGTGTTGGGGGATATCAGTGCAGCCAAGAGTTTTGCTGGTGTTCTGCAACAGAACATCCCAGGCAATTGGAGTCACATTTGGTGTTCTGTGCTGGAACAAAAACTAAGACATTTTTTCTGATCTAATAAGCTGGAACTTGACCAATTTTTTGGTTACTGTTTTTGGTTACAGCACATCCAGATTTCAGAGAAGTAGAACACTGGTTTGTATTTCATTGTAAAAAGGAAAACCCTTTAAATGCAAATCTTATTAGCTGAGGAGAAAAAAAATAGGAAGGAGGAGAAACCTACTTACCTACTTTCTATGGAACTGTTTGAGTAAAAAATTATTGTGGGAAAGATTTTCCAGATAAGACAGTTCTCACTGTTTATACACAGAGACTTTGCATTCCCATTCACATCATGCTTTTATCTGAATCCCTAAACACAACAAATAATCATGCTTTAGTAAGCACCTGCTTGGCTTATTTGAAGAATCCTTCTGTGATGGCATTAAATCCTGACCTTTGACTTTTCCTGTCTGATGCCAAAATGATTATTTCTGCTGGTTCTCAGTTTGACATCAGGGAGCAATTGGTTAAGCCTCCGATCCTTTATCTTGTTATCTGCTGTTCTTATAGATGTCCATCATGCTTCTGTATTCAGATTTGTAAAGACAGATTTGATATTCCAATAACTATAGAAATGTGCCTTAGTTTCAACTGTCATTAGCTCATCCACAATGAAGAAAAGCCAATAATGTTTTTTCCTCTATTTGCCCACAAAAACTGATAAATGGCCAAAAGACAATTCAATCCACTGAAGCCAGTCACAGACAAATTTGAAGCCTGTAGGGTTTAGTTCAGCTCCATAGAACAAACTATTAATGAGGATTCTGCTATTGCTTGTCACACCTATATTCATATAGAAAAAAAACTTAAAATATTTTTCCAATATTTTCCAATTAACAGGTATTACAACAAATTGCTGTCCTAAGTAAAGAAAAGGCCTAGTATTGAAAATTAAGCATTAAAAATATAAAAGCATTGGTTTCAAAGGAAAACTTTTATTTTTCAAGTCACTGAGACATTTGATTTCAGATGTATATGTCAACAAAAGTGAAGGTAATGTGGGTGTCTTACCTTAGGTTAATATGTATGTCTTATGTAAGTGTATGCCTTAGAAATTAAGCATTTTTTATGCATTGCTTTTATATTGAAGTCACCATATTTTTTCAATCTTCTGTACAAAAAATGCTGACAAACTTTCTTCTAAAACAAAGTTCAAAAGTAAAAACACAAACAACTAGTAATTTTGTTTGCTAATAAAAATACAGCTCAGTAGGAACATGTGGTTTCTATGTAGGCAGAATTCTGTGCTAGCCCCCTTTCTGATGAAAGAGGAGACCCAGACCAAAGACTCTGGCCTCCATAATGGAGAAAATAGAGCTGTCATGGTCATGCTGCCAGAGCTGGTAACCTTGTGGCATCCTGGTGTCCCAGCAAGGACAGTGTGGATCACCACTAGCTCTGGCATCCCCATTGTATGCTCCAGTGATAGGTGATCTGTGCTCCAGTGACTGCACATACCAGGGAGATTTCCATGAAAAGCTGCTGTCAGGAATGCTTGGGCCCTAGTAGGAAGTGGGAGCTAATGGGCTGAAGAGCTCAAACACACATCAAAGTCAAGAAGTTAATGCCTGGAATTAGCAACAACAATGGCAGTGTTCTTGGTGATTTCCATTTGTGGTGATTTCCATTTGTTGTGCTGTGTTCCAAGGCAGATCCATTGTGACAATTTCCTGATGCATTCATTCAGAGATGCATAGGTTGTCTGTAATGTGACATTCTAATTTAAACTGCTCAATCAAATCACATTACATGTCATTTGTTGTTTGGTCGGAGCATTGAAGTTGTTCCTATCATTGCTGATTACCCCCAAGTGCAGGTCACAGCATTAGCTGACATAAGTGCAGAAGCTCTTTTTATATTAGCATTTTTTTATTCTTTAAAAAAATGGAATTTTTCCTTTTTTTATACTAGTATTTTCTTCAGTATTATAGTTGCTTTTAAAGCTGCATTGCTTTATCCTTTCTGTCAGGTAGGCAGATCTTTTATTCAGAATTTGCATCTGATTACTGTGATTAACCCCAGTGTCCACAAGAGTAAAGAGTTCCCTACCAAATCAGCATATTTTTAATTCTCAATAACGCCCACACTAACAGAAATAAGTGCAATTGATTTCAATATTCCATTGAGCCTCTCCTCTGCAGGGCTGCTCCAACATTGCCACTGTCAGCAGCCAGAACACCTTTGCAATGCCACTTGACTGGCTGGAGAACCAGAACCTTCTCTTACAAGTGGATGTTTATGTTGCCTTCAGCTTCTTTCTCTAGTCCATCTTCTATTACCTTATCTTCTGCACCTACCTGATGCCACTAACTCTCCATCCTGGATTGTAAGTTGTTCTTTATCCTTTGGTTTAGATATTTTTGGTCTTCTCCCTGTCCTTCTCCCTTTTCCCTGGCATGCAAACACTGAATTGTATTTCTAATACATCGATTCAGCACTTTATGAATTCTACTTGCACAGTAGCTTCTGGCCTAAGTCTGTTCCCACTGAGGTCAGCTGGCAGCTTGCCATAGACTTCAGTGGGAAGAGTCTCAAACTGTTAAGCATAAATTCAGTCCCAAATCTGCAGTTTGAAGGATGACATTATGTCTCAGCCTCGCTCAGTTTGATCTGTTGATATTTTAGCCAGTTTAACATCTTATATCATGTTCTTGGCATGTTGCTCTGAAGCTGAACACCCCCTCATCTTTTGTTACCTTCATGATTACACTCTCCATGGGTTCTTACAGTGCTCTCATCACTGTTGTATCTGAAGCCTTTCCAATTATTCATTGAGTAACTAACATCGCTCACATGCAATTCATTTCTGGTCTCCCAGGAGGAGCTCAGTGGAGAGTATTGCCACGGCTTCCTCTTCCCCACATCAAACACAGTCTATCCCCTGGCCTACCCATCAACTAAAAATTAGGTTTGGTAAGAACATGCTGTCTAAAAAAATCCCTCTCCAACCATAATGAATGTTTCCAAGGTCAAGACATTGCACTGTTCTCTGTGTAAGGGTATGTTTTTGCTCCAGGATGTATCCTGATACAGATGTCTGGGCTACCTAACTCTGCAGGAGGCCATCTACATTCCAGATGTGGATTCTTGTTCAGATCATACTGGCATTACATGCCATAGTCTTGACTGTTTCTCAGATGTAGCCTGAGGGATGCAGCAAAAGACTCAGATGTGCTGAAAGGATGGGTTGCCTCACAGTTTCAAGGATGTGCTTGATTTTGTCCCCAGGCAACGTCCTTGTCCTCCCAAGTCCATCCACAAAAGTTTCTATTCCATCACTGTCTTCACATGCCCCCTACTTCTGTCTATTGACACAGCAGAGACCTGGCGCTGCAAAATAAAATAATGGCTGGCTCATAAAATGTCTCAGCTTCTGGGAAGGAACCAAAGAAAAGCTGGGCAGCAAAAGAAAAAAGAGACATCTCATAGGTTAGAACAGCAAGGGATATAAAAATTAGAGTGTTAGTTAACTTGAAGGAAAAAACAATTAGTAAACTGCACTAGCATTTTTGTATCTATTACAAAAAATATTAATTTACTATAAAAATACCTTAGAGTCACTGAATACCCGAAAATACAACTGAGTCCAGTGGGACGGAATACCCCAAAATACAACTGAGTCCAGGAAATATTCAGGATTGGGTCTATATAGGAGGTTGGAATTGCCTCTCATGATATTGTTCACAAAACATTCTACATTAGAAAGGAGAACAATGCTTCACAGAAGCTGCAAACTCCAAGTTGTATGAAAACAACAGTTTGGAAATTAAAACTTTATGACTTTTTCCCTAAGGATGATTTCAAATGTTAGTCTGAACTGAATGTGCATATAGGGCATAAAATATGAAATATTCAGGTTTCCAAATCACCTTTTTGGCTTTGTACACATGGAAAATCTGTCAGCTGCAGATGGATTAAATTGAGGTCTCATCCCTCCTCAGTGTCATTGTGCATTAACCCATAAGACCAATATGCAGAAAGAAAGGAGGGTTAGAAAGACCTCTGCTTTTTTTTTCTCTTTCCATCCAAAATCATCTTTTAGTGAAACTAAAACTGAAATAATTTGAAACTGAATAGCAAGGCTTTTCTGTCTTAACAAAATATCATATTTTAATAAAAAAAAAAACAAATAAAAAGTGTTGCCTATCTCTTTGTGAACAATTGGCAGGAGAACCTAAGGGCTGTTTTTGTTTGGTTTTATAAACACCATGAAAAAAGTGAAACATATGAAAGGAAAACCCGTCATTTTTAAACAGTTCACCATTTCACAAATGAATCATGGCAGTGATAAATAAAATACTTCTGGATGATCCAATCTGTCCAAGGGAGCAGCAGATAGTGTAGAATGTCACTTGTCCTGCTGGCCCTGAGAGGTGCCATATTCATCTAAAAGCAGATTGGTAAGAGTGCAAATGTAAAATATTCTGATCCCAGACAGTCACTGATTTACCAGTGATATGATGCTTTAAAAACAGAAGGCCAAACCACAAACCAGACAAAAATCACTTGAAGATGAAGGAGTGTTTTGAAGGCCTTTTATTTTTTTTAAAGTAGAAGCTGAAATTCTCATTTCTTCACTAAATATCATGGCTTTAAGAAAACATTTGATTTTGGGAATACCACAAGAAAATATTGACAACACTGTCAAGTGGAATAGCTATATTGGGAGTAAAATGATCAGGTTTGGTTAGAATAGAACATACTGGATACCCTGAAGTAAAACATTATTTTCATTAGAAGTTTTTATTTAAAATCTGGACAAGTCTATGAGTGATATTTGTATAAAACTTTCATAT
>VWYI01050827.1:0-33960 GCA_013399455.1 Anthoscopus minutus
CCTCCCTACACCATCCATCCCACTGTGGCTTCCCAGAGACTGCCTTGGATGTCTGGACGACTGCCCAAACTCATGTGCTGGGAAAGCCTCAGCAGAGCCCAGCTCTAAGTGCTGGATTTACTGACCCCACTAACAATCTCCAATGACCTTTTACTTGCCAGAAAATCTGAATTATCAGTCCTGTGCTGTTTTTTTATCCAGAGCTTTACTATGTTTTTCAAGTAAAACAGAAATAGCCTTAGTTTCAATACTTAGATATTTCATTGTAGATTATGTAAAAAAAAAAAGAAAAAAAAAAAAGGAATCTTTTAACATAAAGTGAACCTTCTGTGATATTAATAAACTTGACTAGGATAACATACCTCATTTAGTATCTGAGCTGCATTTTTCACTCTAATCAAATCTGGTGTATCTTCAAACACTGTCATTCCTTTTCCTTTCATCCCTTCTTCCAAATCTTTTCGATACTCTTTCTAAGGATTAAAAAGAGAGAGAGAGAGAGAGAGAGAGATTTCACCACTTCTTATTTTGTGCAAGATCTTGAAAAGAAATGCCACTTATTAAACATCTCAAAGTCTCTTTGAAATTTCTATGAAATATGAATTAGCTGAAGTTCAGATTCCAGACTTAAAATAGAATTGGAAATTGTGAAATCAAAAGGAACAATGTTGAAAAAGTAACAAGTTTTTACTCTCATCTTCTATTTTTTTGTGCTCTTGAAAACCAGCTGTGTCCTATACAGAACTGTTTAGGGGCCTTGTTTGTCTCTGGACAGATACTTTTAACTGGAGTAACATTTTCTTTCTGCAGACCTGTATATGCTGTGCTGTAGTTTTTACCTCAGTTCTATTAATGACATCCCAGTCAGGATGTATTCCCTAAACACCATGCTAGGACCTGTTAATACAATCTCTTGATAAATTAAAATGTAGAAGCAATATCCCTACCATATCACTTCTGTGCCTCCTAGACATTGCACAGGTATGACCATCAGCATTCAGCAGCTGCAGCCTCCAGAGCACTCAAATGTTCAGTGTAACATTCAAAGCACACCTGAACCTGCCCACAGACATTTGGTTCTTAATGCTCTTCCCAGCTCTTAGAGAGCTGATGTAAGCCCACTGAAGTTCAAGTTTTGTAAGAATTTTTAATTTTGCATCTCCAGATGAGGGTTAGGCTTTTTTAAGAAATCAGAAGAACACTGCACAAAATATTTATCAGATAGATTTACACAGACATGAATTAATACTCCTAACTGCATATTAAATTTCGTAAGTAGCAGTGAGTACCTTTATCTCCCTACTAGCTCTTTATTTTAATAAAAGGAAACCAGATATTTTTAAAGATGCTTCTCTTGATCATCAGAAGCATATCTTACAGCAAGCAGGAAACAATTTCTTCTAATTTAGAACTATTTAACTCAGAACAATTCACCTATCTCTCCTGAAGGAGTTGTAAAGATGGTCCCAGAGAAGAAAATGTGCATTGTTACAAAATGTGAAATATTTGCAGAATTCTCTACAGTGAGATATCAATAGAATAAACTGGATTACAGCTGGCATTTGGGTGAAAAAAATAACATTGAACAATTAATTAATTTTTAACTCCAGGTTTTCCTTCTTGTTTCATGCAGTATCTATTCAAAGTTTATTATGAGCCTTTATGGAAAAACACTGAGCTACATTCTTGACTATGAAGAATCATGAAAGATAGTAATTAATTTGACCTAGGTAATCTTTGAGTTTGGAATACATTCCTTGAATCTGGATTTAAAATCATCAGAAATTCATGGATGCAATTATGCATTAATGGAAATACCAGTTTCATTTTCCTCCCCTTTGACTTGCAGGCATGGTTTACTCCCTAAATAAGAAGGCATAAAACTTGAGGAGGTCAGAATTAGAGAACATCTTAATGCACATAGCACTAAGGAGGGGAGCTACATCAAAATTTCAGAGATGAGCATGCAGAGCACATGATATAACTAGGCATACAGTGCCTACTTCTTCAGGCATTCGTTGAGCAGAAAGATTAGCTGAATTAAATGACAGCATGATTAGCATTTTTCTCTTGTGAGAAGCCATATATAAGATGTACCACAGAATGCCACTGTACAAAATAGACTTGAGACTTGCCTACCTGACAGTCAGGCTTATTAGAATAAATTATTTATTAGAGGATGAATAATAAAGAAACATCTTAAAAGATTTTTTTTTCTTTAACCGTACGAAATCTAGCAGAGACAGGAATAAGATGTCTAAAGAACAAGGAAAGGAACAAAGTTCAAGGGTTTTTAAATCTAATGTGCTTTATTTGTTTTGGCAAAAAAAAATCTATTCTTAATAGCGTAAGTACAAACAAGGTTTTGTTGGCTCCAGATTCAAAGGCAAGATATCTAGCAGCTCTGCTCTTCTCTTCTAGCAGTTCCAGCTCTTACAGATTTGGTCAAATAGTAACCATAATCCACAGAGCCACATAATACTCAAAAACCTAACATGAAACCAATTGTAAATGATAATATAAAAATACTAAATGATTCTCAGCTATGGAAAAAAAATTTTCATTTTTAGTGACACAAACAACTGAAGAACATTTCACAAATCTTAAGGAAACAGTAGGCATACAGTAAACCTGTACCTTCTAACAAAATGGACTTAATGCAGTTATATCACAGCTCTATTACGAAATTTTGGTCTTCTTTATTTTTTATCATAACATGTATGACAGGTAATTATTTTAATTAAGGTCGTTGTAAGTGACTCTATGCAGTTCAAGGCACCTGTATAACCACAACAGTCTACCGTAAATGTAAAATAATTACTCAAAGGTAAAAACTGCCATCTGGACACCGATGGAAATCCTTCCTTCCACCCCTTCATCTATCTGAAAAGAGAAGTGATTGTCTGGTTCAGGTGTGCTGAGCTTTATAATTTCCTTACTACAGGACTATTCAGAATACAAAATGATGGGAAGCAATTTTTACTCATGAAGTGACTTCTATGAAGCTGTCAAGAAAACTTCAAGTTGTTCAGCACTCATCAGCTTGTAGAGAAACTGCTTATTGCTCATTTACAACTTAACAACAGAAAAAAATAAATAAAAATCCTTTACCTCTTTCAGAAGATTAGTGACTTGTTTTACATGCAAAAACTCTGGGGTCTTGTCTAAATCCAGTGAAGGTCTTCCCTTGATCCCTTCTTCAAAATCTCTGCGGTACATTTTCTATTGTAGCAAAACCAACAATTAGTTCTACATACATATGCAACTCCAAGCATATTTTAGAAGAGACATGTAAATAGATCCAGAAATGAGCCCTTCCACAAACTAGATTTCACACTAATAAGCGACTTCATTACGCATTCATTATCTAGTTTATTTATACAAACAAATACAATCTATACAAAAATATGTGTATAGTAAGTCCAAAGAGAATGTTGAACCCAATCTATGAAAGAAACACTTTGCTTGGGAGAGAAAAGAGAAGACAAATGGCACACAAGGTAATGGTTTAAAACTCATTAAAGTTTCTACCAAGAGGTTGAGATCATCTGTTTTCCATGACACAGCAAAACTAATGGGACCAAACTGCAGCATGGGGACACAGGCGGATCCATCTCACTCAGGATGGATAGTAATGCACTGGACTAGATTGTCTGGGAAGTCACAGAATCTCCATCATCTGAAGTTGTTTTTCTAAAGTTAAAAAAAATGACCTGAGATAGGACAGCCAGTGCCGTTCTGGAGCCTGGGAGCTGTCCTTCCTCCTTGATGAGCTTCCCAGGCTGGATAGACAGGAGGATGTTTTGGTTAATTCATGGGGTTGGACTGGGTTTTGTGGCTTCACTTGCTCCCACATGAGAACCATCCCTCCCTAAAGATGGAATTCAAGTGAAAATTTTAAAAGTTCTTAGTCTCTGATCTAGACGACCTCTCAAGCTGCTTCACAATTAAATGATGTGTGTGTACTATTAATATCAATGGACTTTTGAGAAAAAAGCAGATTCACAGGAACTGAGCCACAGAATAGCAGAGATGACTACTCAGTATAATTCTACCACATCCAAAATTTACTCTCTGCTTCATACATTTTATTAATCTGAGTACAAGATGTCTGTTAACCTCTCTGTTGATCTAAATGTTACTCCTTCAAAAAAGACATTTTTACTTACCTCACTTTGCATCTTTTGAGCCTCCTTTGAAACTTGATACATTGGTGTATCCACAAACTCCAGCATTGATCTGCCTTTAGATTTTTCATAATTTTCTTTGTACTTAACCTACAAAAATTAAAATTAAGTCTGTTAACAGCTGAGAGAATATGAGATCTGATTGCTTGCCTTAGCAACAAACATATCCTGTCTTTGTCATACTCTTTACATGTTTTCATTTGGAAGACTTCTCCCAAACTTAACCTGCTGGGGAAATAGGGCAGTTGGATAAGGTAAAATTTTTTTGAGTCATTTATTCCTTTTCTACACAGTTCACAGTTCCTAGAAATTGTGAACTTTGAAGACAACAGGAATAAGGAGCATCAGTCACAATCCTTAAAATAATTGCATGGGTTTTCCCAAATGACCTATGTCCGAACTGTTGGCAGCTTTTTAATAGGATCCTGTGCTATGTTTCCATAGAACAACACATTTACTGTAACAACAACAAAACCTTTTTCACAGCCAAGCCCCACAAGTCTTTTTTTCAGGCTCAGAAGCACCACTCTCAAATGCACTTTTGTTTGTACCTGTGGGAGGAAGAAGGGAAGGACAACTACCGCTTCAGTAGGGTCCAGTCCTGCACCAACATTCCCCTCACATCTACCAGGGACCATGACCTTAGAGCTGGTAACAAAATCACAGTGAAGGACACTGGGTTAAGACATCAACTTACTCCTTTATGCTAACTCACAAAGGAAATACACTTTGTTTGGAAACCTAGAGAAGCCTTCTGAACTAATTCATTCACACTCTTTTGATTAAGACTGGCAAACACATTACTTATCTCTATCACTCAGTGTGGGGCATGATGGAATAGTTTACACAAGCCTTAAGGGAAAGTAAATAGCTACAAATCAAAATATTATATTTATAGCAAGTAATGTAATTTTAATTTCTATGTCTCTTCAAAAACAGTGATGTCTGAATATCTCTTTCCCTGTCAGGCTTCTCTATTAGGCTTGAGTACTGCAAAAATACTCTCCTCTCTCCTCACGGAGAGCTTTTGATTGAATATGCACTGTACATCACTGAAATCTATCATGTGGCTTTGTGCATGATTTAATCACTGTTAAAATGCTGCATTTTTCTCTTTGCAAGACGTGTTTCTTTGTGGTTGTGTATACTTGAATTTGAAGCACTGCATTTTCCCTGAGATGGATTTATTCTGCAGTGTCTGGGCTGAAATGATAGAAACACTTGCTTTGCTTAAATGATTTCTTATATTCATACTGAAACAAAAAAATTCCAAGAATGTTTTTACAGACAAAATCCAGAAAGTTTTGCAATTTAAGTACTATTTTAAAAAAACTATGAAAGAAAAAGTATAGGTTTAGTCCTTCTAACTGAGGAGTTGTGTCAAATGCAAATTTAAAATGTTGTGATGAAATTTTAAAAAAAAAAGGATCTGATAAAAAAATAATTTTGTACATTCCTAGAGAAAATGGTTGTCCTGCTATTCTAAAAGTCAGTTTCTATGTTCCATAGAAAATAAGCATTATTTATACTTGAAGTGCAAAGGAACACATATGATGGTCTGGGTTTGCCTCCTAGTGGAAGGAATGTCACACAACAAAATCACTTTAGTAATGGAAACATGAAAATTACCTCCATCTACAGACACTGATCTCATACTTTTACTCCATTCCTCAGCTAATGGAAGAAACTTTTTTTTAAATTCTATAAAATCAAATTAGCTAAACTCATAATTTTTTGCTACATTAAGCTAAACTACAAGCACCAAATTTAGTCTCTTATTTATTCACTCTGTTCATTAAAATGAAATACAGCCAAGTTCCCCCTTTTTTAGCCTCTATTGCATTAGTATCACAAAGTCTCCACAACAGGAACAGATTTTAAATGTAAAAAACATTAAACTAGCTTTCTACATATATCAAGCGTCACATTTTGTGTCTCCATAGTTCATACCAGAATTACATACATATCTGTCATGGTTTAACTACAGCCAGCAACTAAAGTACACACTTTACCCCAGCGGGATATAAATAATAATAATAAACAGTGATAAAAAGAAAATGACAAAAAGAGAGAGAAATAAAGCTCAAGAAAAAAACCCAAGAGTTGCAGTTGAAAAAAAGTCACTCACCACCAACCTATCAATGCTCAGCCTCCTCCTGAGAAGGAACCCCTGGCCAACTTTCCCCTAGTTTATGTACAGAGAATGACACTCTATGGTGTGGAATATCTCTCTGGCCAGTTTGGGTTTTCTGTCCTGGCTGAGTCCTCTCCCAGCTCCTCATGCACCACCAGGCACCTCAATGGCAGGGCTGCACGAGAAGCTGAGAAGTTCCCTCCTTAGTGTAACACTGCTCAGCCACAACTAAATCATCAGTGTGTAATCAACATTGCTTCCATCCTAAATCCAAAACAAAGCACTGTACCAGCTACTAGGAAAAAAATTACCTCCATCCCAAGTGAAGCCAGGAAATAGTGTATGAAGGGAGAATTCCACCTTGTCATTGTCTTCTTTATCAACATAATAAAACCAAGATGAGTTTGACCTGTCAAATTCAGTTTACTTATGTCCAAAGATGACCATCAAGCTTTCCTCTAAACTGTTGGAATTTATTCTAATGAAAGTTGACTTGTGTAACAGCCTGACATTGATTTTACAGTATAAGTGCTTCATAAAGTTGCACACACTTCTACACTCTAGGCCAGCAAGAAAATCCATTCATTCAATCAACAATATTAGTTTATGAGTTTAATTAACCATAGAGGTTTCTATCTGTCACTCTGGTGCAGGTGTAGCTATGTTATGTAGAAGATAATGAGAAACATAAAGTTCAATGGAGAAGGGCATACTGCAGGGAGAACTGGGCAATTAGCAAGGAGCTCTGTGTTTCAGAGAAACACAGAAAGAAAAAAAACCTGAAAAAAAACAAAAACCCACCAAACAAACAACAACCAAATAAATACCCTAAGACCACTCTTCAGAAATCAGTTAACACAGGGAAGTCAGGAAGACTGTTACAATGGTGGCAGATTACAAAATAGATTTGGTATGAGCTGTGGAGAGACAAGGCGAACACAAGGAATGTACTGGAAAAGGAGGGAGAAAGGAGTAAACCATGTTTAAATAAAAGCAATGACATAGAGAGGTCAGTTCTGAGAAGGACTGTGAAAATGGGATTTCTTTAAAAGACAGATATTTAGTGGAGAGCTTAGGGACTGGCAAAGCATGTTTCCTCTTGTACCAAATAAAAATAGCCACCAGGATCTGGACAATGCAAAAATCACAGTCTTAGCATTTACAGAGTCCTCAGACGAGCACATGGACAGTATTAATCAACCCCTCCAGGACAAAAGAAAGAAATACATTTTTCAAGACATGTTCTGCCTTAAAGGAAAGTCCAGGTTTCTATACCCTTAGAACTAAGATGATAAACTGATAAAGTCCATTCTGAGGGTGTTCACTTAATCAGCAAAAAGACAGCTGATCTTACTATACACTAGAAGGAAACTAGATTTGGGCCAAATTGTGCATGAAGAATGCAGGAAGAAAAAGATTTCAACTCATTTGTTATTCAGACAAAAGGGTTAACTTCACATAGGGAGTTAGACAAAAAACAAGCTTCAATTCTCAAAAAAAAACCCAACACAAAAATCAAGTATAGATGGTTTGTTTTGATTATTTTAAATATATGCAAGCACTGACTCAAAAGATGACCCAGTATGCTCCTACTCATTAGAGTTAACTGTCCTCCCAACTGCAGAGCAACCTTCTGTCACTAGAGGACATGAAAAAGAAGTGTGGACTCATGAACAACAGCTGAGGTTTTTCTCAGATGAGGCAGGAAGCCTTTATTTCAGGGTTTGTAACCCTTTTTATAAGAGGTTCTGATACAGGTCAATGTGATTGGCCAAAGGAGCCACCTCTCTGGTCCCACTGGTGGAACAAGAGGAAAACACATTCAAACCATCTGTGTGACATTTTGAGAACCAAAACCTATTTACAAAAAACAGTCCTTGAAAGAGAAGCTCCCAAAAGATTTTCCACTGGGAACAGATCAGCCACTATCAGGCTGAAGAACTCTCTCAGGCTCAGAAAATCATGTCCACAACCTTCCTTCCCAACATCACCCACTGGTGCCTCTCCACAGCAGTTCTGCAGGCCTGCTGTGTTTTCTGGAGTGAAGATGACAAATGCAGCTAACCAGCCTACAGACATGCAGGATAGGTGCCAGGGGTTTCCTAGCTCCTTCTTCCTATTTCAGCCCCCGCCACGATCATATATCAGACCACCAGCCCCATCAAGGGCCATTCCTGCTACATGGCAGAATGAAGAATGTGCCTATCATCTGATCCAGTGTAGGAAGACTCAGGAGAGGAAAAAAGTTTAGCCAGAGAAGTCCAAAAGTAAGCTAACACTCCAGAGGTTGTTCATGGAAAAAGTCCAAACATTAAACTAGCCTAATGGTCACTTCTGTGAAGAGACTTGCAGATGAATGCAAGGTCTTAGACAAAATGAGATTTGCCATGAAATAAGTATTTTAGGCCTTAGAACACAGAAAAAACAGACAATGTTTCAGATACATGAGAAGAAACACTCAACATCAGAAGTCTGTGTGATTCTTCCACAGCATATCTGTTATAATAACTGAAATATGTCATAAAAATCCATTTTTCTTCACTACACCCCTCATCTACTACAGTTACAACACTATTGCCTACCTACATATGAGAGCAAAAATGTGTTTCTTACTGTGACTATACACAGTACATTCCATACTAGATTTATTTTTGAGGTTGTTCTTAAAAAGGCAACTTACATCACTCTGTGTTTTGCTGATATTTAAAGCATGGTTTAAATGCAGGAGGTTTGGTAGATCAGATGCTGGATCATGTAGGCTTTCCAAATCTTTTTTGTAGTTCACCTGGAAAGAGAACTCAGGTTATGCAAACAAAAGATTAACAAAACAATTCACAGCTCTGTATTACAGTGTAACCATTCAGAAAGAGGAAACATTAAGCGCTTGCCTGAACAATCTCTCCCAGCCACTAGATGGTGGTCATCTACTATTATTTCAAAGAAAAGGAAAGAATATGGGATTCATTCTGCTGAGTAAGTACTTAAGAACTACTCAAACTTTTCCTCCAAAAAAAGACACGAAAAAAGGTCACACTTTGTATGACTTTTCAGTCTATAATTAATTATCTTTTTTTTTCTTCTCCCCTCCCTTGACACTCCCTAGTTAAATACTTTGAGTCTATTCATTTTAAACACCTTTAACTCTTTTTTTTTCCCCCCTGCTTCAGGAATTACACTGCCCAATTTAAAAGTTTGAAATATAGCAGTTAAAAGGAAGCACTCCTGGATATTTTATCCAATACAGATTTCTTGCAGAAAATATTAGCAATATGGGACCTAAATCACTTAATGAAGCAGCAGAAAGTAACTTCCCATCAGCCTACAGTAGGATTTTCCATTCTGCTAAGATATGTATGCCCAACATTACAGGGAGAGAACTAGCTTCCTTACCTATTTGGGATGAGAGATCTCTTCAACTAATACCTTTAGACATCTCCACATATGTATCGTGTTCTTCACTTCTATTTTCCCATTTCTTACAATAATAACTGCTTAAACTAATTTTGTATGACACATTTAGATTGAGGAAAAAAATTACATAATCTGCTGTATTCTTCCCAAGCCAGTGTTTCCTGTTCCCACAGCATGGTACCTCACACTTCAGAAATGCTGGACTACAGAATGAAAGCTTACATTTTGGCTCTCTGGGATCACAGCCTCAAAGAAGAGATCGCATTTTTAGCATTGGACACACTTTTAAATATATCATCCCAAGAGCAGTATCACTCAATACAGATGTCTGGCTCTAACAGCAGATATCCATTGCTGAACCTAGAGACTGCTGTATTTTGCAACACCATTGAGAAGATCAACCAGAAGAATGAAGTCTGAAAGACAGACATCCAAATCTGCACTGCTCATGTAACCTCCTTCTATAACCACTGGAGAGATGACAGTACTCTGTTCCTCTAAATTCAGGTACCTCTAACAGCTGAGAAGAATTGACCTCTAAACCTCCTTATTTCTTCCCTGAATAAAAAGGGACCAAGTACAAGGCAATTAGCTCAGAGTAAGAGGTCGCACCTGTTGACACACAAAATTAAGATAAATTAATCCCATCTAAAATGGGTATGCAAAACTCTTCAGGCCCTTTGTCAGAAGCAGAGGAAGAAATTTATAACATGCTGTACCTGCTACACACTGTATAGCAGAGACTGTAGCTCAGAGGAATTCATAAGATGAAAAAAATAAATTCTACTTGTGAACAAATTTTAGGTTGTTCAGGATGTAAATGCATGTAAAATACAAAGCAAATTAACTTACATCACTTGCCAAGGTGGATGCAATCTGTGCTTGCTTGAAGGAAGCACTGTCAAGAGGATTGTACTGATGAGTCTTCATTTCCTTACTGAACTTCTCTTTGTATTTTACCTTTCACCAGAACAAATACGTCTAATATTAACACTTAAAGTAGCACTTTAAAAAGGCAGAGAATACAGACTACAATGAAGCTTATTAAATGCAATTACTTTATTCATAACTCTTTAAACAAAGTTTAAAGAAGCTCAGTTTACCCACACCTGTGACAGTCTTGTGTTGGTTTAAAATTAAATTCCCTATATCCGAATTCTACTAAAAATTTTAAGATAGTCATATGTGATTACTGGTGCTGAAGGATTTATAAAAAGAAAACAGAAACAAAATCATACGACTCACATGAGTAATCAAATAAAATAGAACTGTTTGACTAGTAACAATCTATTCACTGAGAATCATTCAATTCATAATTAACATCAAAACTGTGGTTTTTGGGAAAAAAATTCTAAGGTGAATAAATTGTAACATTTCTAAAACAAATTACTTGTAAATTTTTTAACCACTTGAAAGTGGAAAGTCAAACTTCCCACCACCAGGTCCATGTGCCACTCTCACTACGCTTTACTGCCACCAGAACTGCCAGGTCATTTTTAATTCTGCCAGAAATTTCCCAGGAAATTTCTACTGAGGAATCCCTCTGTAGTACAGACCTTTCTTGGGGATAATGCCCACCTCATTACAGCGCTAGAAAGCATAATTAAATGACTGCCTGCCATCACTTCACCCTCGTTCAAAAGAAAAAGGGGGAATGACGAAACACATAACAGGAAAGAAGCAATACATAAATATGGAGATAATGGCACTGAAAGTAAATAAATCACAAATTTATTTACTAAAAGTAAATAAATCACAAAATTCCATAAAACATGCAGAAAAACTGAATTCATAATCTAAAAATATGAAGCTGAACAAACAGTTTATCTCTCTCCTTTGCTCCCTTTGTGAGTGATCATCCAACATGTGGAGACTCTGCACACATGTCTGCTTCTTTCCAACAGCTGGGCATAATGGAGAATAAAGTTCAGTCTGAATTATGCTGCTTTCATGAATGTTAGGCAGACACCTGATATCTGAGCCTGTGCAACATCCATTATAATTTACCACGCTCTGCACTAAATAAATACATGGATTTTTCCCTACTCCTTTTTACTGTATTCCCACATGAATGTCTGATAAAGTGGTTAAGCCACCTCAAACAATCTTCAATATCTTTTTTTCTCAGCCTTGGTTGTGGGAAGAGGGTTTTTTTCCTTTTCAGTTCTTCTTTGCCTCAAAAGACCCTCAACATGATTTAGCTTATGCAACCTCATTATCTTTAGCCACAATGCCCACTATTTCATTAATCAGGATAAGAAGAAACCAAAACTAAGCCACACAAACAGGAACTAGCCATATTTGTTTAAGTACTACATTATTATTCCAGAACTTAGGTTAATTTTTCTAAATAAGGAAATTCTAAAACATTGTTACTTTTAAAGAGAAACTTTAACTGAACACGTAATGAACTTCATAATCTTTCAAACTAACAGTAGAAAAAGAGTATCTATTGCCTTCTGGTAGATTCATCTGGTTCATATTCTTTGATATTTGCCTTGGCATAGGATCAAGTGCAAAAGCACATATCTGAACACAAAGGCGAATCCATAAGAGCAGCAAAGGAATAAATCAGAGGGCTTTTCTCTCTTAAAAGGTGTACCCAAAACTTGCCTTCGAATGAAAATCAGGCAAAGTCATTCAAAAAGCCAGAGATCAAGTCAGAAGGGTGAGCAAAACTTTTACTCTTTTACCCACATCACAACACCACCAAGCATTAAGACTAAATATCCAAGTACTGCAGGCTGCCTTCTCCCAGCCAACACATGGCACCAAACAGTGCTCACAGACCCAATGGCACTTGAAATGCTTGTTAAGTGGGAAAGCACTGGTGCCAAAGGGCCCTCTCCTCACAACTGGCCTGCCATCTTCCAGCTGCACCCATTTCATGCCATCATTTAAAAATTTTTTTAGCAATACATTTCAGTCTAGAGGTTCCAGTAATAGAACCTCTTTAGTGTCACTTCAGATCACGTAGCTGCCACTGAAGGACAGAGAGGGGACCAATCTTCACAGGGCACTGTGTCCTGATCCCAATGTGCAGGAGGGTCCCAAAATTAAAGGAGCCCCCCAATCAACGTGACTGTAAATGTTCTGGTTGCAGCAGGGCTGTCTCACAGCTCCAGGCCCTGCTGCCTCCCCTGCATGCTCAGCCCACTGCCTTTGCTCCCCTGCCCATCGCACACGTCGCTCTGGGGCGAAGTGGAGCACATGCAGTAATATCAGATGACCCTGGCAGTGTCTCCAGAGCACTTTCAGCAGTCATTTAACTGACCTGTCACAGGAGATTTGTTGCACTGAAAGCTACATAGATGTACATTTTCTCTTTTATCAACATTTTTCTGGTTCTTTCTCCCTTCTGAAAGAAAGCGCAGGGTGGGAGAGAGTGAAGAAAGAAGAGCAAGCCCATGGATGAGTCATGGTGAAGGAAAGCACACAGTATTCATCATCCTTTTGAACAGGGTAAATGCAGTTTGAAGAGAGGAAATATGCCTGAGAGAAAGACTTCTGAATAAAAACAAGGAAGAAAAATACCTCATGATTTCTAAACCATCTGAAGGGGAGAGGTCTTCGCAAGGCTATAGTATGGTGGAAGAGCAAACAAGTGGGAATAGAATTGACAGTTGTTAGTGGACACTTATCTAGAAATTTCATCATTAACCAAGAGCTTTACTTTAATGAGGGCTTAAAAGGATGGTTACTTATTTACCATCTTCATTAACGTCTTAAATTTGTTTATTTTTTTAGAGATTATATAGTGTATAGGGTTTTTAAAAGAAATGCATGGAGGTTGCTCTCTAAAGACTGCTTAAGAAAGAGCAGACTCCACAGGGTTTTAACACAACAACATCCCTGAAAAACCAAACTGGAATTAAATAAGGCCTGGATAAACAAACTTCTCATCGGCCTTGCACAAAACCTATAAAAGTCAGAATTGCAGCTGGACAGAGCAGTGTCTTTTGAAGCTTAGCAGCAACATTCCTAAATCAAATCTGTAGTTCAAAGCTGTTCACACAGGGAGTGTTCAGTTTCAGAAGTGGATGACATCACCCACTGTTCAGATTTACAAAGAAACTACAAAAACTGAATCATTCAACCACTGGGATCCCATGATGAAGCAGACACTTGCAGATAAAGCATTTCCTCATGACCATATGAAAACATCTTTAAAAAAGGAAAAAACCTGTCAGAGCACATATATATTGAAGGAAATGTAGCATAAACAAAGAGCAAAATTGAAACATTCATTGCTAAAAGCACTAGCAGAGTTTAAAGCAAAGAAAGATTGAGAAAATCCTAGACTCTCTGGGTTGTTACTGAAAATCTCAGAGAAGGTGCATTTTGAAAAACATTCTACCTGTAACAGTTCTATCCCTAAAACAATAAGCACCAAATTCAGCGACAAATATGAATATCCAAAATTATTCGTCTTAAAATCAGTTACTGAACACCATGAAAGGACCACTTCGTATCAGCAGCTCTTTGACAAACCTAATAAAATTTGTTTAAAAATATAAAGAGGGCATGAACAAGAGCTTGTTTTAATAAAAAAAAAACAAACCAAAAAAGAAAAAAAAATAGCCTAAATTATACAATGCACACTCGGCAAATTGACAAGCTTCATGTTTTCACAAGGGCTAACACAGTTTCTGTTTTAAATTTCATTTAAAATCAACAGAAAAGGGTTACCACATGCTGTGGGTAAATATACTAGTTCTGGGAGCTATTATTTTTGCTGCTGTTGTTGTCAAAAGCTTTGTTAAATAAAAAAATAAAAAAAGAAAGAAAGGAGAGAGAGAGAAAACAGTGATTTCTGTAGAGCCTTGAGTGCCAGTCAAACATTAACACTATTTTCTTCGCTTTGTTTGCTTTCCTGCTTGCCTTGATTGCTTTCTCCCTTCGTTACACCCACACTGCCTGACCTCTTCTTGCTCCTGTTCTCTATACTCCCTAAATTACCTACCCATATGCACCAGATTAAAACATGTTATCATCTTCTCTTCCCATTACATCCATCAGAATTGTCAACTTTGCAAATTTACTGTGAGGGTCAAGTAACTAATATTTCTCTGCATGTCATAGCTTATAGATTCATGCAATTAAGGGAGATTATCAACTTTCGACACAAAAAGTTTATGATCTTCCCAGTTTCTGAGAAACAAATGGAAAAGCCAGAAAGTCTGGAGACAATAAAGAGATCATTAACTTTACTCTTTTTTAAATTTGTAAGTGTTACATGTTTCACGATCCTATCATGAAGAGGACTGACATGACTGACCCATATTTAGGTCTCTCCTCCAGCACAGGTGCATTCCTCATCCTGCCCCATCACCCTGCTCTTTGGACACAGAGGTCGTCTTCATTTTTCTGTGCTCTTGATTTATGATTAGTGTGTCTAAGTGTTATAATGATTCAAATAATACATAAGAACATTGGACAACTCATGGCCACTGCCTTCCCTTCAGAGGACATGGGGGAACTGCTGAGTGCAGCTCCCTGCTGCTGAGAGCTGCCCAGTATTTGCACCCTCCATGCTGCTGCAGGCAGAGTCAGGCTGAGGCACTGCCGCCTCTTCTGGAAGCACAGTCCCCATCACACATGCTGCAAGCAGCCACAGCAGCATACACTGAAGAGAGGACAATACAAGAAAGTATCCCAAAACTTGGATCCAGGCCCAGTGACGGCAGAATTCGGACCACCAAGGTTCAGTAAGAATCTTCTTTACAAATAAAGCAAACACAAGCTACATTTTGTCAACTTCTCCTCCCTTCCTGTCAAACCTCCTGCACTATTTGGACTCTAGAGAAGTTAAAATTCCACAGTAAATGCTGCCTTCCACAGAAGGATCTCAACTAGAACTGCTGCCATTCCAGTTTCTGGCAGTGAAGAGGCCCTATTATAAAGTGTTTGCAGATGCAGCTTGCATTGTCCAAGATAAAAAGCACATCTAATAAAAAATGAGATAAAAAGTGCATTGATGCAGTTTCCACATAGCTGGCTCATCAGCCTGCAGGACCCCATGATCCAGCTGATATTCAGCTGTCATTGTTGGCCACATTCTCATGGGTACCAGGCTTGGGAAGATGGAGATGGGTATTGGAAAGGGTTATGGCTTGTTCTCATTGGCAAAAACAGGCAGCTGCAAGCTCACTGTATTCTGAAATAGGCTGCAAGGACTGGAGTGTGTAGGCAGCCACTGAGTAGATATAAAGGACATTGCACACTAAATTTAGATATGGACCCTTTCAGAAACCACTGACCGTGTTTGCTAAATGACAGTCCCGTTTCCTGCAAGTGACACTCAGGTCTGAGCATCATCACACTGGCTCTTTCTAAAAAGTACAGGCTGACTTGTACTTGGTTTCCAGGCCTGCACAATGCTAAACACAAAATAATCTCTTAGCAGACTTGCTCATCAGCAGAGAAATGATAACATGATTCATTATAAAATAGAAGACAGAAACCTATTTGAAAAACACAAACTCACTTCTATTCTGAGCACATCACCAACAAAGCAATAAAAAACATTGCTTTCCTTCTTTTTCCTTTCTTTTTGTGTAATGCTTGAAAATTTACAATGGTGTGAAACAGGAAATCATACAGCAGGTATCTAAGGATAACAGCAAAAGGAGCTCTGCCTCCTGCAGACACTGCACTGTTTTCCAGCTTCCTCTCCATGACACATTATTCTCATTTTATGCTAGCTCTAGGGAAGGCATTTGATGATCTGGCCAAATCATATGTATTTTTTACATATCACTGATGTTTAGTCTGTCCTAGCATATACACTATTTATACTTGAGAGTTTTTTGGCTCTGGCAAGGCTGACACAGCCTTCTCCAATCAAAGGGCACTATCCCCCTCTTACAGGAGGGCAGTTCCTGGGTTTTCAAAAGCTCCAAGGGTAGCTGGACAGGATTATTAGTAAGGATTATGCAAAGTACTGTTAAAGAGCTACTTCATACCAAAAAAAAAGAGAAAACAGATCAGCAGTGAAAATTCTGTTCTTCCAACATCAGGATGATCTGTAGTAGAGTCTTATGTGCACATCATATGAATAGAAAACTACTAAGAGGAAGAGGGAATATTTCTATTTCAGATTTCTTTTTAGTTAACAACTAAAACGATTCTTCTTTTTTTTTTCTCTTTGAGGTTAATATATAACAGTAATACATAAAAGGTTCCGTTTCAGGGGGAAGGAAGGCGGGTGGGTTACATGTCAGGCCAAATTCAGATCCCATTACTCACATTAGCAAGCAGCTACACAAAAGACCTCAGTTACTTCAGTGGGATTAATCACAGGGTAAGTTTCCACTCAAACTGAATAAGAAACAAAATTTGCCTCTAAATTACATACAGTTAATATTTTAGAAATCCTAGAAAAGCTGTATAAATATACACCATCTCCACAAGAGACAAGTTGTAGTCAAAGTTCATTGTATTTTTGCTTCAAAATGTATTTGGTTTCCTAAGAATCCAAAATTTACCAGTCATTGCAATGCTATATGAAAAGTTTGAGAACATAATCTTCAAGGCCATTAGAGACAAAAATCTAAAAATTAAGTATTTCTTTACATTACTAGGAATGACATATTTGGATGAAATCATTTTAAAATTATGGAGAATCTTACTTGGCTTAAAAGTTTTGAAACTCCTTTGGCATGTTCAAAATCAGGTCTTCCAAGTACAGCAGACTCCTTATTGAGCTCTCCCCTTCCTTTCTTGTACTTAGCCTTAAAAAAAACAAAAAGGGGGTGAACATGAATCACTAATAAATTGTTTTATCAAGAGAAACGTAAACATTAAAGCTAGTAGAAAAAGTCTCACATAATAATAATGCATTGATACCACTGTTCTAATCAGCTCTGAGTAAAGCCCTTCTCAGGGTTCAGATCCTTAACAATATAATATTTATTATTTGTAAAATGTAATGTGCAGCATTTACAAAATTCAATTTTAACCAAATGCACAGCTTAAGCCAGAGAAATATTGTCCTCTCAGTCAAGGCAGAATGAGTTACAGTGGTTCAGCATTTCTTATGACAGGGTCTACAGTTAGCACAAGATTACTTGCAGCAGCTGAAAGTAGTCTTGAAATAAAACTAGTCTGAGGGGCAACTTTTTTGAACTGGAAGGTCAAATTCCACTCTCAGTTTTGCCGCTGTGGTCTTGCTGGATGTCAGTGAGACTGCACTGGTGTCACAGAGCTGAATTAGTCCTGCAAGGTTAATGATACGGGACCTCTCCAGCTGAACTGCCTCCCATGCAAATTGCTGCAATTTTTTCCCACAATGCATTATAAAAAAACCACAAATGAATCAACAATAGGTGCTTTGCAATAATACGAACTAAATTACCCGTTGCCTAAAATAGGCTTCTTGCCTCACTCAAGCATTGTGAATCAGCAAGGACATGTAATAAGAACAGACTGAGAGAAACAAAAGTCCCAAAGCCATTCTAAGAGCAACTGAACAGCAATTAGTAAATCTGCATGTTGAACATAACAGTTAGAAGAAGTTATTGGTTTTCAAAAAATCTTGAGTATTGAAAGATGAATTTCCATCTCTTAAATCTGTCTCTCCAAAAGTGTCTAGTCAGTCCCACATTTAATTAATTACTTAAAAACTTGACTCAGGGCTTTTAGGATATATATTGTTTGACTTGTCTACAATAAAATACTAAACTGCATCACACACTGCTGCATCACAAATTGCTCTTTCACCTGTCCATTAGCCAAGGTCACAGTGGAAGGGCAAAGAATTTAAGAGGAGAGTTCAGGGAGGAGAACACCCATGAAAGAAGCAGCATCTGCACAGCTCTTGGAAGGACAGCAGGGAATTACATTTTCCTGTCGCTTCCAGCTGAGATGGGAAAAGGAAGGGGTATCTTGTGATGCCAGCTTCTTACATACCAAGGTAAAAAAAGGTTTGGGATGTCTTCTGAAGTGCAGTATAGCATAAAAGTACACATCTTGGGAATGGTTATTGTGAATAAAGCTGAAACAAAATCAACTTTAGCAATTTTCACGTTGTCCTTACATCTATTACCAATAATTGCAAAGATCATACTGTCAACATCTAAGAAGGAGAAACTCATATGTTCTAGCCTGCCAGGCAAGACTAGTTTGTTTTGGTTATGTTTGGATTTCTTTTAATCGAATCTCCCTAGCAGATTTGAGAGTGCAGGACTTCTGTTCAAGACATTTGAGAATTCCAGAAGCATTCTAAAAAAATCTGATAAAATTGGAATAAAAAATTACACGTCTAAATAAATAGAAAGAGAGCAACAAGAGAACACACATCACTAATTATCTTCGTTATCTCCGTTGCCTTCTTTATGTCTGGTCTGTTCAGCACTTCAGTGTACCTATGAGTATCTTGCATGTCCTTCTTATAGGATACCTGTCAAACAAAACACAATTTTGTTTAAAATAAACAATAAGGTTTGAAGTTTATAAATAAGCTTTGAATGATGTATCAAATCAGACTTCAAACTAAATAGAACTCCACCTAATTTATTCCAAAAGAGTTCTGCTTAACAGGGATTGTAAGACCCACACACAACGTAACACAATAAGGAAGAAATTCAGAAGCATAAAATACAATTTGAAAAAGAAAAATGGTTTTTCTTAGAAGCACAGCAGAAAATTAAAGCATTGCAAAGACACTAATATTAGGTTTTATCATAAAATTTCAGAGTACTTTTAAGAGTATAGTGTTTTTTTCCTTTGTTGTACCCATTTTAATATAAACTAACCCCTGCTCTGAGTGCTGCAGCCCAGCAGATTGCAGCTACACTGAGGTGAAACTGCAATTCTATCATAGTGAGTTTCTTTCTCAGTACTAGACAGACACATAGCTTGTATGTAATTTAATGACAGAACTCGTCCTCAGCATCCCCCCAATGCCACTTATCTGCTCCTTTGCACAATCATGGGAAGAAGAAGGCTGAGTGTTCCAGCCTGTTGAGTACACGACTGACCCTGTCTGTGCAAAAGCCACTGCCATAATGAATGTGCTCAGAAAACTTTGGCCAGAAGGCTCAGCCACAGACAGGAGAGTCCAAACATTCTCCATTTAGCAAAGCAATCACGGGAGCAGCACAGACCTCAGGGACATTATAGAGCTCCAAAGAAGTTATCCTTCTTTTCCCTCTTCAAGGTTTGTGAAATTTTCCTGCTCTAGCACATGTGCCAATCTAAGCCAATTTCCAAGGGTTGTCTTACTGAATTATTCTTAATGACATTCTGACTCTGGTATTCAAAAGTGTCTGACAAATTGAAGTTTCAGGCAAAAGTTGGAGAACATAAAATAAAGTTTAGAGCAAATATAAAGTAAAAGAATAATTCCTTCTTTACTGGGAAATCTTTTAGATTTTCTTTTGCTACTTTACAAAGTCAATCAACCTCTCAGGGTAGTATTTCACCAGCAAAAAAGTTCTCAGCTTGAAGTTTCTCATTATAACCTCTACTCCTATTTCCAATGTACAGTTTTACTCTGGGTACAATGCAACAAAGTCATAAACTGCAGAAGTCAGTGACAAATATGCTTCATAGAAATGTTATTGCAAAAAGAAAAGGAAAAAAATTTACTTTTTGGCAAATATTTTACATGCAACAGGAAAGTAATTTTGTGTCCATATGGCTTCAGCTAAGCAGACAAGCTAAACAGGCCTCACTGTTGGCTGCCTGCCCACAAATAGATCTTATAATTTTTAATCTGCCGTGACACACAAGTGTAATCACTAATAAAAGAAACAAATAAATAGGTTTGATGGATTCAGCCCAAATTATCACATGCATACAAAACAAGAGTTGATTCTTACAGCTGGTGTAAACCACTGGAACTTTTGTTTTAGTCACATTTAGATTTTCTCTAATTTTTAAGAAACTGGAGGTAGAGAGAAGCATTTGCAATTCAGGACTTAACATGAATTTAGTTAATTATATGCTGTTCATCCTAATGACCACATGAGGTGAGGTGAAAACCACAAAGGCAGCAGAAACAGGTTTCTGAATAGCACCCTATGATCCATGTAAATTGCAAATTAAAGGCCAGCATATGTGCTCAAAATAGAAATTAGGAATGTCGTGAATTTAACATCAGAGAATCAAGAACAGTGGTGATAAAGTTGAGGAAATGTGGTCACTTATTGCTCCCAAATGACATGATCATATAGTACATGAAATAATGGATTGTGGTTAATTTCGAGGAAAGGAAGAGGGGGGAGAAATAAGACAGTGACAGTCCTTTATATTTCACCATTTCCAATTATATTAGATGCAAGGCCAATTGCTATATCTTTCCCTGAGTGAATTATTATTCTTCCTGCACCTAAACCAGTATACCTATTACTTATGTCTGAGGGAAAGTCATCTAGTATTTTACAAATGTCTGCAATATATATTTGCTCCATTCTGCAGCTTGTCATACTCCAGTGAGAATAAAAATGTTATGCAGCAGAACAGTAGTTTGTCAGAGGTAGGCCAAAGAAAGAAAAAATATGTTTCCCATTTCCTGAATAACCTCAATCCCTGGATGCTGACCCTCTCCCATTGGGACACTGTGCTGGCCTCTATTACACAGCTGCTATTCTGTTCCATCTAGTGATTTTTTTTTTTTAATAGTGCTATGTTAGAACAGTAAAACCAGAGCTATTCTGAGAGAGCAGGGGAACAGATGTAGACAGGGCAAAGCAACCAGCTTGGTGTGTGCACCCATGGGCATCAGAAGATGGAACGTGAAGAAGCCCATGGGGGAGGAAAAGCAACAAAAGAAAGGAAACAGCAGAAGCACCCAGAGGAGTCATCTTTTGTTCTGAGCTGCTTCAGCCAAGACATTCATACCCTGACTGGAATTTGCAGGCATTGCACGATGCCCTTAGTCAATCTTCACTCAAAGTGTTGCTCAGGCTCTACCAAAAAAAAAAAATATCAGTAAAGGCTCAAGAATTGCTCTGCTTCATGAAAACCATAGGTCTACAAAAATTTTGTTCCAACTGGCTTTTGCATAGGAAAAGTAACCAAGGTAACAATTTTAGAGCAGCAGTGAAAGACCTAAATGGAGAGTTACAGCAGACCAGTGAGAAATGCAAGCAAGTAAGAAGAAGCAACTAAAAGGGAAAAAAATTGTGCTATTTTGAGTTTTGAAGCTAAAACCAGTAAATTACAGATATCAGCTAAATTCAAAGTGGGCTTCAACCCAATTTGAAATTACAATAAAAAGTGGTTACACGGTTGAATATTTTTGTGAAGCAGTAACTGGAACAAAACCATTTCTCATCTTTAATCCAGAATGTGATTACATACTCTGAATTGCAAGCGGTTTTTTAAAGCATGGAGAATATTCAGGGCTTGATCACAATTAGCAGATTGATTTTAATAGGGCCAAACCTTGAGCTCTTATAAAATGCATAAGGTCCACTGAGGATAAACATGCTGATCTAGTTACTCCAGCAGGGTCTGAAGATGCTTCACCTTACATGAATACTAGTGGAATGCACTTCAGCACCATAAAGTAAACAGATTTCTAACAAAAACATCTCAGACTGTCAATCAACAAACAGAAACTTCCACGTGGTGAGCCAGCCAAACCTGGGTTTAAGAGATTCAGACCTTTCCTTTTCCAAATCTTTTATCCTCTCATTTATTCCAATACCAAAACTATTCCAAACAATACATAATAAATTGCTAAAATATGCACAAGCAGCTTTGAACACATTTTGCCCTCTTAAGGATTCAGCAAGCAGTTGGGCATACCTCTCTGCACAAGAATTTGTCTTTTACTGTTTGTCCCTGATTAGCATTTTCTAAGAGCTGTTAAGTTCACTAACTAATGGCCTGTCAGCTGTGTCTCTGCCCTCTTTCTTCTCATCTACACTTTGGGTTCCATCAGCACTAAGAAAATGACTAGCTGGTGACAATCATCATTGACAACAGCTTTTCTAATTCCTACCCCAATGATGCTGAAAACTGTTTTCCGGCTTGTGTAAAGAGACAAACACCTTTCTGGCCCATTACAGATTGATGCAGTCATCCTTTCCAGTAATGGGCCTTAAAATTGATTGGTCCCAATTACATCAGGAGTAAACATCATTTTCAGCACCAGTTGGAAGTGGTCCAAGGGGACCTACTGTTGACAACCACTGTCAGCAGAAAGTTAGTCAGTGAAAGGTGATTTTTCTAATACAGATACTGAACAGAAAGCCAGGAGAAGCTTGACTTTATCCCTATCTGCATCAAAACAAACATTAACATTTGGGTATGTTACTGATAATGTTTAAGCACACCCAGTTTAAGATCTGCTAATTTGGTCTTATCAGAAAGAATGTATTTTTTTATGTGTGTGAATTGTGACTGCAGAATATCCCGAACAAGAAAGTACTCCTAAGATAATATAGACGTCCTAACTACTCAAATTTAGATGGTGAGTGAAGCATATACATTATTATTAATGACCTTACGTGGAGTGGAAAGTGTATACATATACATCAGAATTTTGCCCAACTGTCAACTTACATTTCTAAAAATGCAGTGTTTTGTAGATAAGTATAAGAGCAAAGATACCAGAGCTTTAAAATCAGATGTGCAAACTGCCTTTTAAATGTCCATAGATGAGTGTACAGCAGTTTTCTTATTTGTAAAATCAGAACACCACATCCTCATTTAATATAATGTAATTTTGTGAGGAGAATCAGTCTTTCTCAAAGCAAAACATTTAAACTGCTGTACAAATTTAACATTGTTTTCCTACTCAAAATGTCCAGTGATTGACCAGGTCATGGAACAGACAAAATTGTAATGCACTGCTTTGAGTAAATTCATCGAATGCTATGTGCAGCTTCCACATAAACACAACATAGCAAGTGGTTTCTTTGCTTTAGAAATTTAGTTGGCATGTCATTTCACTGTATCCTTCTTTTCACGTTATATTCAGATACACATAAAGCAAAACAGTTTTGTGACATGACATTGTCTTAACACCACCACTTTGTTTTGGTCCCAAGTCTGGAAACTTCCAGATGAGTTAATTGATCAGCTAAGCACAGACAAAGTAGGCTGATGGTCCCTACTTTGCTCTTCTGAAAATGACTTTGTGTGTCAAAGTCACATCATTAACATTCACTTCACAAAACACAAACACAACTTACAGAGAAAAATACTCTGGTTTGGAAAAACATGCTTCCCTTCACACATTATGTAGTATTTAAATTCTTTTTAAAGCATATTTCCTGTTATTAGAAAAGTCACTCGTGTTCCTTTGAGAACAATTTTCTTCTACAAAGTATAAAAAAGAGAAAAATTCTTTTCCTATACATGATCACATTGTTCAGGAGATTTTGCAGCATTTCCCTTTTATGCAGTTTCCGCCCAAACATACAGAGCATGTTAATGATATTCAAAGTGGTGTGAAGGCTTACAGCACATAACAGTTTCAAAATGTCAGCATAAATGTATGGTAAGTTGAATACAGTTTTAATTTTTAAAGGAAATTGCACATTTCACAGAGTTGAGTATAAATGTCAGCCTTATGTTAAGGCTGAGTAAATAGTCTTAAACACATCCTAATGCTATTAGATGCAAACCCCCCATGTAAAGGTTGAATTGAGCTGGCAGAGCATTGTAGGTAAACATGCATTCTGCTCCCACAGGTAAACTGTACTGAATAGTGGATAAAAAAAGCTTTGTCCTTCTATCTCCCCAGTAGTTTCCATTTTTCTCTGCACTCTCAAAGCTGTGATTACACAGATAGCCTGAAATAGTTTGGAAAGACAAATGCTCCACATTTAGGATGCTCGCTGTTCCGTGTTCTGACTCCAAGATGAAAACTCACACGGTTCTTAATTAAATCTGTATTTACAAAAGAAGAAATCCACAGCTATTCACCAAGATGCCCAAATACTACCCACAAGAGCTGTGTGATTCTGCTGAGCGATAACCAGACTTATATAACTTGCTCCTTTATGTGTGATAGGTATTTCCCATTGTGCTGCAGCTATTCATGAGCAACCAGAAAGAATCTCTTCTTAAACATATTAAAGCAACTGCTTAGAGTTTTGTGTTGGATTTGGATGACTTATTTATTTTTTAAAGTTTTCTCAGGCTGAAAATAATTTCCCTCATATTTTTTCATTATTTCTATCATGCTGTTAAAAGTTCTCATTTATCAAAACATCCTTCCCTCCCATGTTTTCCTTCATTTCCTTTTTCTTTACTTGTTTTAAGGGTGAAAGATGAAACAACTGAGTTTCATTTATCCTTACATCTGTAACCTGCTCTCCTTAATTCTATTAGCAGGTGATATACAGCTGTAGAAGGGGAATAGGTTTTGCATTAGCATACTAATCCTCGAACTATGATGAATTTGCTACAGGAACTTCTCTCGTATTCCATCTAGTCCCACCACCAGATGGATTCACACTACCTGAGTGAGATTCACATCTCTCTTTCCAGCATTATTTCCTTTCCTAGCAGTCCACCATCATTCCTACTGCTAGGTAAACAAAAATCCTCTTGCTTCTGGGGAGAAACATTCACATTCCCAGCTCCTAGGCTCTGTCAGTGTGACACCCTGATGCTCCCAACAGCAGAAGTGGACAGTGTTTGACAGGAACAGGGAATTCTTAATCAAGGCAGGTTGCAAATTACTGCTGGGAATTCCATTGCAGGTATTTCCCAGCAGAAAAAAAAACTATTCTTCAAACATAATGTTTCCCTGAAGTTTTCCAGCAGCCTTTTAATCAGCAGCCACCTGTCAAGATTCTGCACATAGACATACATCTAGCACTGACATTTAGTTTTCAGCCTACATAACCTAGGAGTGTTTGTTGCACTGTTAGTAGGGGAAGACAGGATAAATTTAAGATAATTTAGAATGAACACCCAAGCTACATTTTCTACATTGTTAGCAGCAAAGAAATATTCCTTTTATTTCTTAGAAAAGAAGAGCTGTAAAATACTGTGCCTACCTCTACTGATTTGATTACCTAAACAAGAAAAGAACTGGATCATAACTTTTAAGGTTATACATCAGCTGTTCTTAAAGGCTTTGTGTACCCCTTAAAATGGCATTACTATTTTAACCAATCTTCTCCTAAAATTTTTCTCACAAGTAACCTAAAACTAACATAAATTTTTTCTTCAAAGTTTTGTCTGTATCATTCAAGACTCTAATCTGGGTAGCATTTCTGCCCCAAGCAAAAATGCATTGAGCTAGTATATTCTAGTTTGACCATGAAATCAAGCCTGACTTGATTCTAATAAAAAATGTAAATACCATTTTTAGGCTTATATATTGTAAAAACCTTCAGAACTTCAACAAGATAACAAGCAGCTGAAAACAAAAAAAAAAAAGCAGTCAACTTTCAAAATATTGTTGAGTAGTCCTAATTATTTGTAAGTTATCTAAATAAAATTACAAGAACAAATACTTTGGTCAAGTGGTATAAACCAGCACAGACATCAAATGAACATTACAGCTCAAATTCTGTAAAATAAATCATATATGAGTCTATTAAATTCTTTGGAAAATTCACTTGACATGTGTTCATGAGATAGGAACAAACTTACTCATATGCATTAAAGTGTGCAAGAGCAGGACAGAAACAACTCGCTTGTCTCCTCTCCACAGCACCCCTGAAGAACTATTCAAGTATTTGCGATTAAGACACGGAAAAAACACTGGTGTTGTTTCATTTAAACAAAGAACTTTATACATTTTAAATGTAAAAGTAGCTACAAGTGAACTCAGAAAGTCTGTGCCTGCAATTTTATTTCAAAGTGATAGCACTTGGTTACTACTGATAAACAGTAACTTCTACTTTCCACTGCAATTCAGAATAAAATTCATACACTGTTACTCATAGCACATTTTATACACACACCATGTCCTAAATTACTTTAGGGAAAATAATTTATACAAGATACCAACTAAGGAAATATGGAAATGTTCCATGCCCAATTCATCCCAGTAAGCTGTAACAGACATATCTACCCAAAACCAGCACACTCATTTCAGATGGGGGAGTACTTACATCACTCTGGTGTTTACTGACTTCCATAGCATGTTTAACATCTGGAGGTTCCCTCATATGTGCATAGTCTGAAAATCCTTTCTCAGCATCATGTTTTTGTTTATAGAGAACCTGAAAAGAGCAACATTATACTTTTGTGGCCTGAGAAGAGCAGGTATAATAACGAGCTAGGTTAAACCTAGTCATGTAGTGTACCTGTATTCAGGAAGAAACATAATAAATAATTAAGCTCCTTAATGGAACCAGAACACTGAAACAAGAGCAGCTTCCACCCAAGACAGAGACATATGATGTATAGTCAGCAGAGAGATTTCTCTGCATCTGTTATTGCAAAAGACAGCCCAGGGAAAAGCATAAGCAAAAGCTACTTTTTTTTCTAAACACACTTGAAGCTATCAGCTATATAATTATTCTCCGTTTTCAGAAACAAAAAAAAATATTTTATGCATTTGTCATAAACAAATAGTTTTACTTTATATACCCATTGCCCAAAGTTCTATTTCTTCCACTGTTGGGAAGCACAATATGCATTTTGACTTAGCCCCAGGTTCACAAAGAAAAATAATATTTACATTCAATTGTCATCATGGTAAATGAAAATGGAATTGAATTGTGAATTTATAAACACCTTTACTTCTATAACAGAAATGGAACTCATTGCTAGGCATTCATCCATCTTTCACTGTACTGTGTTATACTTACACATTCACATGCTACAACTGCCTGAAAAGCTGATCTTACACTTATCCTCGTCAGAAGCTTTCAGGCTTATATGAAGGAAAATTCAGTAGGGTTTGATGCCTAAAAAGTAGCAAGCATCAAGAAAATTCATTTCCTAACAGCTCTCATGAGCAAGAATTTAAATAATCCATAAGAAAAGAGCAAGTATTAAATAAGATAGAAAGCTGATTAGGAGGAGGAGGACTGACACAAAACCCCATGATGGCAATAAAAGAACACTGTGAAAGTTCTGAGACAAACTCTGAACTACAGAGATTCGGACTCTTTTAGGACAGGATACTAGAACTGTGAGAAAATGTTGTATCTGTTTTTGTTTAAAGCAAGATTTCATCTGAGTTACAGGATAGTGTGCCCAAAGCAATAAGTTAATATCTGCCCTGACTATCTCAGATTACAAAATGATATACAGGCTGAGAGATTAAGACAAAGGGGGAAGGGTATTTTTTGCACTGCTACTATGTGAACAAAAGTATCAAATCAGGAACCTTAAAACGTGCTACCTCCTTATCCAGTGTAACACAAACAGCCCTCTGCAGGAACAAACACAACTGACAGTGAAACAAAGAGTTCATAACTTGCCTGCACTGGTTACATCTTGCCAATGGAAAAGCACCTAATCTTTAATGCGACCGAAGTACCACTAACAAGTGATTCCCCACAAAAGTGTGATTACTATACAAACATATGTCACAAAAACTCTTTTGCTAATTCTCCTTGCTTACACTGTCAGTTTTAAGATGTTCCCTAATTAATGCCATTATGAACAGAAGACCCATACAGTTTCTTCCAAAATCTATTAATTTACAGATATTTCATTACACTGACATTTTGCTGGTTCAACAGCTCTATTTTTCCCTTGGTGAATGGGCTAAGTAACCAAGATATGAAAACACAGTAAAACATCAACTCTCAGCATGAGAAATTTAACAGAAATTATGAGTATCAGCTGTCTTGGGAAAAGATGACCATTTCTTTAGCTTAATGTAGCAATATTTCACTTGCTTTGGCATCTGTTCTTCCTATCTTTTCCCATTATTTTCATTAACTCTCACTGAAGTAGTCTTGATTCAATCCTAGACTAGGAGAGGTTTAATGGCTGTCTAGTTTAGTTTGGGTAAGTTTAGTACAGAACTATTCCCAGATTTGTAAATCACTTTAGAGCCATGAAATCATGAAAAAATATTTATTATTCTTATTATTGCATCAATATTCTGAGAACCATTTTTTTACAGGTTAGTATGCATATGTTTATTTCTCAACTCATGTTGATTTTCAAGTTTTAGCTAAACTGAATTTCCTCTATCAAATCTACATATGAAACTGCTCTACACAGAGATCAAGGATTGTAGGTCACTGACATAACCTTTACCCTGTAGCAGTGCCATTTATTAACTTGAGAAGTACAAGGCAATTATTTAAGTAGGTATGACTTCAGATTGAACCAATTTGTAAGTACTCATTTTTTATTTTTCTTCTCTCTTTCCCACCAATGTGTCAACAGGAAGCTGCATTAAGGAAGGTTTTGTGCTCTTTTAACCTAGCTCCGACTGACCCCCTATTTCGGCATACATTGAACACTATTACATTTTTATTTTTCTATTTCCCTTTATATTCAGTAAGATGTGCTCTGAACTTAAAATCCACCAGGTAGGATTTTGTAAGAGGAAATGTTCAAGAACACAAAAAACATCAATTTAATCCTGATATAGAGAATTAGATTATCCAACGTATTTGTGTAAAACAGAACTATGGTAGTCCAGAAGACTAATACCTGCCACCATAAAATAGGGGAAAACTCAAATAGGACATTTCTTACTGTAAAAAAAAAAACCTGAAAAATTGCATAAAACAATTTGATAATGGGTAATGTGATTGGAAACAATGCAATGAACAACAAAATTTTTATTGTAGCAAAAAAAACCCTCTGAAACTTCCTCTGAAAGTTGAAAACATTGCTGAAGATTCTCTTGGCTCATCGCCTTTATAAAGAAACAGGAAATACTGTTCAACATTGACTCTTTGAGATATTGCCCTTTGCCAAGTAGAAAATTAAACTGCCTTCAGTTTGCTTTAGATTATCCCTTTTAGATAAGAAGAAAAACAGTGCAATCACTTCTTATGGCAGAAATAAAGTGATGAAAAAAGTGATGAAGTGCTTACATTTTTTCAACGTTGTTTCTCCCCAAGCAATTTTAAATATCTTTATCAATATTTGTGACACCTTATTCAAAAAAAATATTGTTTTACATAGGGAAGAGTTCAGCATACTGATCTTCAGACAAGAAAAAGACTTGGTACAGAGCTAGCAATGATCAGAAATTTTCCTTCAGCAATATTTTCCATAGGAATATTGCAATTTATCCAAAAATTTCCATTTCCTTTCAGAAAAATCAAAATGAACGTTCCCTGCCTAGACTGCTCTCATCAAATTTATTTTGTCACTGCAGAAAACAGGGAAATTGCTGAGAGTTTTTAGGCTGGTAAGGCGAGTGAAGTTATTCAGTGATGAGAGGGACTTCTCTTTCTAGCTTACCCTGACGACAACTATGACAAAAGTGAGAGAGGGAGGCAAATCTGGTTGCTCACTCTCAAGAAAGGCATTTAGAAGTCCACAGTCCAATTTACTGTGAAGAGGAAAAAAATTAAATTGATAAAAGGCACCCAAGTGTGTGGGGCTGTGAAACTTCTTTTTCATTTTCCTGAAATATGTCTTCCCATAAAGCAGCATTGGGCTTCTTTTTGTCTGTTTTGGATAGATGTCATTCTCTGTGGGTATTTATTTCCTTCATACCAGTTCTACATGAAAAGAGGAAACATGGGTTTCATGCAAAAGCTAGCAGGCAGTCTCGTTTCAGGCTTTCCTGAGTATGTTGGAGAGAGCATTGAGTATGATTAAATGCAGCCAATATGGGAAAGGGGTTCCACAGGAAGAGAACCACATGTGTCAGGGTGCTGTACTCTCCATTACAGCAAGATCTTTATGTCAGTACTGGCACTGCATGGCAGGACCCCCGAAGAAGGAGATCCTGGCTCTGCTGAAATAACTGTGAATTGCCACATGGGTTAAAGGATGCAAACATGGTCAATGGTGCTATGGCAGCCTGTTGGCTCTGGAGAGAACAGTGGAGGGCAGCTGTAGCTGGGGTGTAACTCCTTGAGAAAACCAGGAAATTTTCTGTAGTTGTCTCCAAGTTCCTAAATCATGTGTGTGACTTGAAATGGAGTATCAAGTTACTAAACTGGGCTAGATATAGGTAGGCTGAAGACAGGGCTGCTGGGCAGCAGTGGCACAGCAGCACCATTTCAGGAGCAAACTTTGCATCATTGCAGAGCCCATTTGCAGAGGACACCCCTATGCAAGGAGATCCTCTGGCAGAGGCAGCCCAGCCTGTGCCAGCAGGCAGCAGTAAGGAAAGTCAGGGGTTCTCTTTCTTCCATAGAATGATCCTCTAGTCCCAATGCACCTGCTTGGCAGATGAGGCTGTGGATCCTGCCAAGAACACGGCGCCACAGAGCAAGAGTCCTGCTTGATCTGCCCACAAAAGCATTCCAGCCCAGCATTGCATGCAAGAAGAATGAAAAGGGAGTCAAAGGGGTAAATTTGTTCTAATGTGGGTAGGGAGGCCACATGTTCATATTTTCCACCTCTCAGGAAATCAGCACCTATTTTAAAACTAGGTTACTGTAACTCAGAAATAGACTGCAACTCTGTGATTGCAGCAGCCTTTTTGGAGCAGAGCTGGAGCAGTGGCCAGCTGGCGCTGTTCTCTCTCCTTCCTATGGCGTGTCTGTGGTCTCCTGAAATGAAGACCTGTAAATTCACAATCCCAGCTAGACAGATGCAGCAGAAACTCCCTCTGCCATATCCTGACCCAGCTGAAATCTGAAATCCTTGTATTAGCTACTTAGGTACTGCAGTGATAGGCACAATATGGATTAGGTTTGAATAGTGTGGAGAAGATTTTTCACTAGAAAATCCCTTGAGATCTCTCTCAAAGTAGCATTAAATTCAGGTCCATTGCAGCAGTAACCACAAGTTGGAAAAATGTGTCAGCATATCTTTAAGTTTTATGGTATATTATGATTTATAATGCCTCTGCTCCTAGGGGGATAGTATGAATTTTATGGGAAAAATTTCTGCTTAAATATAACTCACCCTATATGTTGGGTTTTTTTTCTCTAGAACTGTTGGATGATTGAAGAAAACCTTCAAAAACTACCAAGTAAAAACGTCAGTCTTTTTCTTAAAAGGGTTTTCTTGATGAACCAATGGTTACATTTTCAGTCAGTTATTTATCTTTTCTGCCACATCACTAATGTTAATTAACCTCATTTGTATAAACTAATGTAGAATTTAATAATTTGGAATTAATTTGGGAGTAAATCTGTGGCAAAATAGTTAACTAATGTTTCATAAATCAGGGTAATGGCTTAAAAATGTTACACAAGTTTAATTCCCAATTTATTTTTACTGTAATTCCTCTAATCACTCACTTTACAATGAAATGTCACATAAATGTCATTTTAGCTACCGTGGTGCTTTAATTTGTGTATATATGTTCCTTCTCAAACTCTGAAAACTAAAATATGTGTTATTATATTTGCTTAATATAGCTGTGATTAACATAATGTTTTATACCAAAACATTTCTCCACAAGCTGTCCTGAGATTTCAGTCCTTTCTTTTTTTATGAGTATTTTCCTTTGTCTGAAAAAGTAACACTGCATTACAAGAATGCATATTGAGATACAATCAATATTATGGATTTAGAAGCGTGTTCCCTTCATGCACTGGTTGTATTAAGCTATATGTAGTTGATATCTTAAAGAGAGAAGAAAGCAAAAACAAGAAAACCAAGGAAATGCTTGGTGGCCAGAAAGCCATGACCATCTAACCAATGTAATTCTCATGAGTAACAATGAAAATCTGGAACCTCATTCATGTTACACACACTTAACTTTCGCATTCCCACTGAGGTCAGTGGAAGTGAAGGCTCACCTGCCTACTCTTAGGGTATTATATTTTTGAGTCCTTGAATGCAACTGAACCAGAATTTACTATTTTACAGGTTGTTTACAAGCTTTACACTATATTCAATATACTTGATTTCATATTTTAATTCTATAATTAATATAATTCTATAAAATTTGTTGTAAGTAGTAGCATGCAGGCCACCAGAATTATATTTCCTGCTACTACTAAATGCCTTTGGAAGTCATTAAAACAGGCTTGTTTTTTTTTCTTTTGCCTTCAGCATCAAACATTTTATATAGCTAATAGAACACCCAACTGGAAAAAGTTATATAAGGTTCATCCACTCTATAAGGACCGTGCAATGTCACTGAATTCAATGACTCCTTATCACATTCGCAGATTTCATCGGATTGATGAATGCACTACCAGCTTTTAAATGTGTATTTAATAAACATAAGTAAAATTGACAACATTTTAAAAAGCACCAGTTTCTGAAGTTAAGAAGTTATGGTGATAAACTCTGGATGATAAGCTCACCCAAATAAATCAAGCAGACCGTCAAGTGTCTGCTCAAATATTTTGTTCAAAGTGTACTTATTCTGACACACAATTAATTTAAAAATAATTTTTGCAATTCTAAAGTCTTACCTTGCTCTGAAGGTACATTAATTCTTTCGCAAATACACTGTCAATTGTGGCTGGCATCTGCTGATAAAGAGAGTTGGAAAGGTCTTTCTTAGCAGCTCCTTTATATTTCACCTAGAGGGCAGAAAAAAGTGACACATAATGCAAAAATGAAGATACAGTAAACACAGTAATTTGTTTTTTCTAGTAAGTAAAATGGCATAGACCAGAACCTGAAAAATTTAACACTGTCAACAACTTTCAAGCAAAAACATCTTTAAACAATACTTTATGGTAATGCGTCTAATTCATGGAGCAATGCAAATATCTCCTAATTAAATTGCGTAATTTTGGTGGAAATATAAAATAAAATGAGCAAGGTGGTTTTTTCTATCCTCTTCCAGATCATTTTCAAATCCAAAAATTACTTTTCTTCTTTCTCTTTTCCAGAGTCCTGCACAATGGGAGCAAGTGAGAGGCCAACCATAAATATTTTGCCAACTAATAAGTAGCAGCAATTGAATTTAGCTAGAAAGGAGAGGAACATTCAAGTTAGCATGTCTGTCATCATTTCTATTTCATCTTTTCATATTACAGTCTCATTTTAAATTAAGTTTTATTTATCCTCTGTTTCCTCCATTATTCAATATTGGCAGTGTATCACAAAGGGGTTTTACAAGAGATACCAGAACAACAGTTCAAAATATGTGAAGCTTTTGCTTCAGATCTAAATTTCCCAAATTCATAAAACAATAATGGCAACACTGCTGCAAAAGTAATCATATATACCAAAAATATTCTCTATTTCTCTATCTAATGTCATTTATTTACTGTGAAATATACAGTTCTTCATTAGAGG
>VWYI01050828.1:0-22863 GCA_013399455.1 Anthoscopus minutus
CGTTTTCTTAGAAAATATTTGATGTGGCCTTCAGGCCTCTTGAATACTATTGGCAGTAATTCCCATCATCTGCCCAGATTTCATGCAGGAGAACTCATCAACAGTTCGCTGGAAAAGCCCCTGGGAGACCCTTCAGTCTTAGGGCTCAGGATAGGCAGCTGTGTCCTTTATGCATGGCTACCATAAAATGAGATTGAACAAGGGTGGTGTTGGGGTTTTAGAGCATCATGTGACACTTTTAAAGAGGCTCTTATAAGTTGTTCAGTTCACATCCCTGCCTCAAGATATCTAGAATGCAACAAACAGTTTTTTACCATGAGATAAATAAGTGAGAAACCTTATTTGAAATTAGAAACTATTAAGTTGTTGCCACGTTGTATTCTGGTGATAGATACCTGCATTATAATGGAGGGAAGAATTATTCCATAAAACAGAGAATGAATCTTAAGTGAGGTAAATCAACAAGTAGGCTAATCTCAAGCAACCTCAGTACTAGGAACTGATTCATAATTTATAATTCAAAGTATGTAGGTCCTGGTAATGATCTAGATGGAAGGCACTATTTTAATATAAATCCTGCTGAATCTATTATCTATTATTTGGCAGGTACTGAATTAAGTGCAAACTGAAAAGTGTGTTTGACATAAGAAAGGAAGATGAATGTTTGTGGGTAGAAGAAAGCAGATTGTCAGAAAGGCTAGGGCGAAGGAGAAATGGGATTTATTAAAATTGGTACACAGTGAATATTGGTCAAAACCAGCTCTGCTATTCATATAATCAGACTTAGTGGGTAAGAACAGACCTCTAAAAGCCATTAAGTCCAACCCACCTGAAATGAGCAGGGACATCTCCAACTAGGTCAGGTTGCTCAGAGATCCATCTAACCTGACCTTGAATGTTTCCAGGAATATGCCATTCACAAAATCTCTGGGCAACTTGTTCCAGTGCTTAGCCCTGTTAGTCACAATGAATTTCTTTCTTTTATCTAGTCTGAGTCATCTTTAAAACCATTACCCTTTTTCCTGCGCAGCAGGCCCTACTAATGAGTCTGTCCCCAGTTTCTTATAAGCCTCCCTCAAGCACTGAAGGTCCACAATAAAGTCTCCCTGGAGCCTTCTCTTCTCCAGCTGACCAGCTCCAGCTCTCTCAGCCTTTCCCTTCAGAAGAGCTGTTCCATTCCTTGGTTCATTTTTGTGGTCCTTCTCTGTACTTGCTCCAACCACTTTATGTCTTTCCATACAGAGCTCCAGAGCTGGTCACAAAGCTCCGCAGGCAGTGGGACACAGACTTGGAATCTCAGGCTGCAGTCAGCATGAACTTCTTGATGCAGGGAAAAGCACTGTCTGCAGAGGCAGCACTGAGCAAATTCAGCACAGAAGCCATAGGTTTTATGCAGTCTTAAGGCTGCTTCAGCTTTCATGGGAACAGATGAATCATAGAAAATCCTGGCTTGCAGACACCTTTGGCCTTTGTAGTGTCTGTACACAAAACAGTTGAATATGAGCCACTATGTGACATTAATCTAAGGAAACTTTTGATTCTTCTGTCAAGATTAACACTAGCATGAGGATGCTTTTGTTTTATCTGTGCTTTGTAGATGTTTGCCATAGGGATCTAGAAGCAGTATTCAGGTATCTAGCCTAGAATGCCTGGTTATTTCAAAGAAATTCCCTCCTGTGATCCAAAGGCTGTTGTACAGCTGTGAGGTTAATCACTTAAGTGTCCTTAACTGGATAAATGTTGTTTGTTTGACTTTTAAATTAGAAATATGAACCACCATAGGACCTGGCAGACCAGCAAAAGGTTCTGCAAAATACTTGTATGCTACTGATTATAATAATTCAAAGTGCTTCTGCAAGAGCTATAATTAAACATCCTTACAGCTGAGTACATTCCCTTTTTCATTTTTTTAATGAGCTTTTTTTTTAATAGGCTTGGTTTCAATACTGCCTGGGCCAATCCACTACCTTGACTGCCTACACTTCAGTGACATGCACTGCATGTCGAAATGAGAACAAAACACCTTTCATTGTCTGCACTGTATTCTTCTTTGCAATAAGAAATGGAAAACTGGAATCTGAACAATGTCTTTTAGAAAACTTCCATTCTATTCTGATCCCATTTCATTGCTAATGTTCTGGATTTGATGAAGTGACAGCTTCACATGTTTCATTGCTGTAGCAACACTAACAAAGAAGCTTTCCTAGCTTAAAGTAATTTAGAGAAACTGAAGGAGATGGTTATGTGAAAGATTAAATTGTAAGTAGATATGAAGAACTTAATTTCTACTTGACAAAAAATCTTGTAGAATTTTTCTGAATTCTAAAACATATTTAATTTTCTTATTTTGTAGTGGTCTGATAGTCCGTGTTAGAAGTGAAATAGCCATTGTCCTGAGCCCTTTCATAACTTACGAATCGTTGCTTTGAAATCCTAAGACCACAAAAAGAAAAGTGGAACTCAATATGTACTTTTTACAAATGATGAACTGAGGCACAAACAGATTTAGACTGAACAATAATCTCCTGAGTCTATTTATCCACAAGTCTATAATTTTACTCAATAGCAGTGTGAGAAAAAGATCATAGATATTTATGCAAACAGATGTAAAGAAAAAGCTCCTTTTCAATTTTTAATATTTCTTGTCAAGTTTTAAGAGAGCATATCTCTTGAAGAGTGCTGTCACTGCTACCGATAACTTACCTTCCTGGAAATTGCTGGTAAAGACAACAATTCATTAAATGGCACTCAGAGAAGCACGAGGTAGGAGTAAAGCTCTCTCTCACCAGTTCTTTGAGGGCTCTTACATGCAATTTGTCTAGACTTGCTCAATTAGATGTTGTCTAACATCCCCCTCAGTTTCAAATAGACTTCAAAATACCTTATCACCTTTATGCAATGCAAACACAGCTCTTATCTTCACTCAAGTACAGACAACTTTTGCCTTTTCTGTTCACTATTAGTACTATTACATTCTCCAGCTGTTAAAAAACAGGAGTTTTGTTGACTTTCCATAATTTACTTCTCCAAAGAACAATTCCTTCGAGTTGTCTTAGACACTTAGGATGATGTGACTCTCTTCTACTACTGCACTGAGTATAAAGGCAGCTTAGATGGTTACTTAGTTTGGGGAGTTTTCTGAAGTCTGAAGTTAATAATTCACATCTAGTCACTCCATCTGCTGAGATCAGTGGTTCTAATGCTTGAAGAATTACTTGTGCCTTGTTCTAATGAACAAGATCTGATTTCTTCTTCTTTCTACCCAAATAACACATACGTCAGGATGTAAACCTAAAGACCATTGTTACAATCTTTCCAAAGACAGAAAAAACAAGGGGTTTTCATAACAATCAGGATGTGTACTGCTTCCACTGAAAATTTTGGGGGGATCTGACATTTTCTTTATGTCTTGCTTTGTAGTTTTGGTTTACTTTTGGTTTTTAATATGAAGTAGCTTGTATCCTCAGCTTGATAGGTGTTTTAAAAGTTGGAAATGAGCATTCCTAAAGAACTGTGAAATCTTGATTGTAAGATAAAGAATGTTCAAGATTTATAATTTTACCCAACCTTACTGCTGATAAACCAATCTCATGGTATTTTATTTCCTGACACGTCCTCACAGGACACAATATTGCTTACAGTATACAGCTTAGCAAGAAGAAAATACTACTTCAGTGGTAAAATGTTGAGATGAAGATATAACAAGCCAACAAAACAGAAAGTGTGAGAAAACCCTTCCTATTCAACTTTAGATGTTGATTTTTTCATATAAGAGAGGAACCTGGAAATTAATCTGAAATAAATTAGATCATAATAATAAGTTAATCTTATTCAGCTTCCGTGTCTCACTATAATGTGCAGTGCCTTCAGCAGATAAGTAGGGTAGTATTTATCCTAAATGCAATTCATGTTTATCATGAGAATAGATTGCTTTGCCTTATATTCTTTCCAGCCAGTTTCATGGTGGTGAAGATTAATCAGCTCATAATATCAGTGCCAAAGGATTTTCCTTTCCTCCATTTTATTGACAAATATTTTTTTTTACAGGACAGGCCAATGTGTGAAATCAATCCACACACATGACAATCCCTCATGTAATGACAGAAGGATGAGCAACAGACATTTATCTCTCCCTGTCACAGCCAAGGACTATGCAAAAGGATTTTAGAAAGAAAAAAGAAATGCCAAGAGGTCTGGGGAAAGAAGGAGGTCAAATCTACCTCAAATGAAGAATAAAGCAGATAAAAGACTGGATGTTATCTCATCTGTGTGAGTTGTGTTGAAATTGTTGCAGTTAATTAGGTTACTCCAATCCAGAATCCATAGCAATGCATTTATATGACACCGAGTTAGAATGTCCTATCTCAGTCAAAAACACTCCCTACAGTGAAGTCAATTTCAATTTATAAGGGCACTGCAAAATGTGTTACAGAAGTTTTCGTCTTGAGTATTTATTTTCTTCATCACAATCTCACTTCTTGTTCAATATTTGCTTCATATTTATGTAGTTTAGTAATGAACACATCAGGGATGAATGTTCAACTTGTAGGAAATAGCTTTGTCAGGAATACTTAAAATTTTGGGAACAAGAAAAATGGTTATTTTTTTCTGGCTTTGCCTTTCTCAATATTATCAACTCATGCTACATCCTTAAGTAAACAACATTCACTTTGAGATGTAAGCTTTTTATATCATGTTGAGGATTGGGCTCATAAACAATAGATGAAGGTTAAAACTTGCATTATGGGCCTGCAGGTACCATCTGTGGAAATGCCCTTCACAGGAGAGGCTGAGACAATTTCTGCAGCTTCTCACACGTGCTCTCCTGCATTCATATGCACGTGAATGGTAGGAAGTTGTTCTGTACTAGCAAGAACAGAACACGCTCTTTGGAGTCCACTAGGACACAGTCAAGGTGTTGGATACAGCAATGTTGTTCAGTTTTAGAGTGAAACATAATAGGAACAACTTCTCCCTCCAATGGATTAGTAATAGCAGACATTGATAGAAAAATTGCAATTGAAACCATGTTAGCAGATGACCTTACTGCAGAAGTCTGACAGGACACCCGAGATTGCTTTTTGCAACTTCCCTCAAGACCAGAAGAGGAAAGCAGGATAACATATGGATGAGACATTAAAGATACACCCAGAGTAGAAGAAGAATGAAGTCATCAGAAACAGCAATGAAGGACAGTCACATCCAGGGTATAAGGGATGGACTCAAAAGCAGGAGGAAGATTAGGAAAGTCAGGATTGGAACAAGTTTCTGCGAGATCTGTTCAAGGTAAGGCCATTATAAACTTCTAGCTTTTTCATTTAAGTTGATGCTGTGAGCTTCAAAAATTTACTTGTAGAAGTCTGCTTAGCTCCAAATATACTAAATCTAAACCAAACAATGGTAATGAATTTAATGAACTTATCAACAAGCAGAGAGAAATACTGTGCTGCAGTGTTTGGATACAGCATATCTGTAAGAGACAACTTGAAACTTCATTATTTATTGAAAATTTCAAAACTCCTGGTCTTTACCACCAGAGCTTTAATGCTATTCATTCCAGTTTTGTAAACATTTTATTATTTCTGGGTGCAAGAATTTACTTTCTAGCACATTTAGAAATAGACAAAGGGCATACATATCTTTTTATCTATAAATCCCCAAAGTAGCTGTAGCTTAAATTAAAGAATCTAAGTATTGATTAAAACATTAAACGCAAAAATAAATGTGGCAGGTCTATGCAGAGATGTCATGTGCCTTCAAACTGCATCTCTCAGTAACTAGTAACACTTCCAGTAAATCTCTTTCACAGTTTAGAGTTTAAGAGCTCTTTATAAACTTAAAAAGACTACTCCTTTATTAGACTGAAGCACTTTAGATGGCCTCTATATTTTGTGAATTTTTAAAGTAATGTACAGAATGTCTATTAAGGTTTGTAATGCCTTAACAAATGTACAAAATTGGATATTAAAGAATAAGCAAGTAAGGTAACTGCCCTATCCAGAGCTTCCAAGAAAACTATGATTTATTCCCTTGTTTCTTACCATCTGTCATCAACACTCACCCTTGAAGGGTCCAGTCCTTCAGAGGTTTAAATAAGCAAAGCTCCACAGGCTTCAGTGCAGTTATGCTAATTTACAGCATGATCTGTTCCCTTACTTTTTATTTCTCTGAGCGTATGAAGCACCTAGGAATGCTGGCAATACTTTGCTGTGACTCATTATTCATCGTTTATCTACACTGAATTGTCTTTTTCATCTATTAGTCTTTAAATATTCTAAGCCTTTCCTTATCTACCCACGCTTTTACTGCTATTTACCTTTCCTCTCACATCAGCAACTACCTCTGTCATCTTGTTATCCATACTCTAATTTTCCAGACCAAATCTCTACACTGGTATTACAAGTGTTCCAGATGCTTAACACAAAAAAAAAATCAAATTAATTTTCTTATTAGCAAAAAATTGGATTTTTATAAGCCTAGTTATTCTACCCTATTAAAATACTGCTTCTCCAGCATCCAAGTTCCTTCTGTGAAACAAAGGTTATGTCACTCCTAGGAAATGCCACTACAGTGAGAAATGTGATCTCACTAGTCTAGTGTACCACTTTTAATAGTGACCAGTACCTTTTAGTACAAAGAAAAATATGATGCCTTCAAGGTAGAAAGGTCTGTCCAGAAGTAGAGTCTCCAGATCTTTTCTGACTGGGAAGTGCTTTTTGTCTTTTTGCGCCCCATTAACTGGAGATAAAGCTGCAGTGTTTGTGCAGAACGAGCAATCCATTTCCACATGTTCTGTCAGCCTTAAGGCACCAGGCAAGGAATACAGAGAGTCCAGCCTAAAACCCGCCTTTCAGGCAGAGTAGGATGAAGCCTCCCAGAGCAGGTGATGCAGAGATAGGGCTGGGGGCACACACTCAGGTGAACAGGAGCACCAGCAGCTGGGAAATTCTGCAGGGTGCAGACTGGCCAGCACTGCAGCACAGAGTGAAAATCAGCTTCTGAGAGCAAGGCCAGCACAACAGGCACAGCAGTCAGAGCCCAGACTTCTACCTCCTGCTGAAAGCACCAGGTTTGGAGAACTTTTCCTGATCTTCATCTGTAGTAGACTGTCTGGATTAATCTGCCTTTCAGCCTATCACATCAAGCCATCCTGCCTAAAGGATCTGCAACATTTCTTGTTGGCAGCGTTTAGTGGCACTTGTTTTGCACTCCTCACTCCACATTGGGAGGAATCCAGTGGTACCTGAACAGTTGTAATCTCTGTTATATCCATTCATGGCCAGCACATCCCAGCAGTCCTCTTGCAGTGTACACCACTATAATGGCTACTTTTCCAGCTCCAGCATACTCCTCTTCACATTCCTCAAACTCTGCGGGTCAAACTCAGTGCAAATGTCTAGGGACATCAGGCTAAGATGCTTTCCAGACCTTAGTGATTTTCCAGTGATTTTTGCAGCTGGATAATGCTTTTTGGTTTATGTCCTAGCCAGCGGGGCTCCCATATCTTGCAGATTACAGACTCTTTTTGTTGCAAAAGTCACATTTGCTGGACTAGTAATTATTGTCACCTTGAAACAGCAAAAAGCCAAATTTCATCACTCTGGTACTTCAGTTCCTGCACAAGAAATAATTCCAATAAAGTTAAAATTTTATTTTTCATCCTTTTTTTTTTCTTTTTAAATGAAAAGTTGCTCCACAGTTATCATTGTTACAAATAATCCTGTTAAGCTTTAGGGCAGCTGGATGCACATGCTTACCCTCTGCATTTTACTTTCCACTGCCAATGAAATGCTTTCTTTCCCCTAATGGGAATGCCAGTGTAGTGTGTGCTATCTTAGAGTACAAAGCTTAGAAGAACAACAGTAATTGGTATTTCATCCAGAGAAATGCAAAATAAGCTTTCCTCCTTACTTTAATTAGACATAAACAGAAAATAAGGAAAAATGGAGCTTCCTCTCTGCCATTAAGACAGAGTGGACTCCTCAGTTAATGTGAGCATCATGTCAAATCAAAGTCAGACAACAGAGGAAAGCTGAGCTTCCTCAGTCCCCGTGGTACACTTGTTGATCGTGTTTTAAAATTATCTCAGCTGACCCAAAAGCAAATTACCACATGTGCAAGAAGAACAGTTGAGGAGCAGTAGTTTAGTCATGTTAAGATCAAGACATGTGGTCATTTACCCAGTGCACTCTCAGTGCCTCCCTGCAGGGCACATGCTACAACATTGTATTGTGCATTGTGCATCGATACTTAGCCAATATTGTGACAATGTCTGCACACAATAAAGAATTAAGACTGCCCAGTAATAAAGGCAATTACTAGTTCACACTCTTCTGTACACAGTCATCCTTTGGTTATAGGCAAAACTATCACGACTATCGAGATTTTACTTAATTTAGCTTACTACCAACTGATCTGAAAAATTATCAATTTGAGTATCAAGGAGGTGTTCAGTACCAACAATTAAAGGCTTTGGAAAGAACCTTTCCTGGCTCAGCATGTTCATTTATCCACAGAGAAACTCTTTAAGCAAGAAAATCAAGCATGGATAGCACAGAGACACACTTGGATGCATGGATGGCCAGCCAATTGTTTCTGTGAGACAGGTCTTGGAATATGTACAGACTTCTGTGGTTTTCCATGGAAGAAAAGCTATTATCTAAGCAAGACTTTTCAGTATACCAATTTTATCTTTGAATGTCTAAATTCTACCTCAGTTCCACTTGGAAAGTCATGATGCTAAGGGCTGGTACATAAACCATGATATTAAATTGCAGTTTGAAACTACAATGAGCTTTTCTATCAGATTTGCCACTTTTCAGAATAATAAGACTGCAGTTTTAGCATACATAAAAAATACCATAATGTAACATTATTTTAAGGGTTCCCTTTTCTTTAATGAGACCAAGTTAAACTCATCAGCACCTATTCATTGGCAAAGAAAAATAAACAAAGACAATACAGCTTTAGCCCTTTTAGTATCAATTTCTCCTCTATCTGCCACTTATGCAGCACTAAAGGGCTGATCTGATGCCTATTAAAGTCAATGACAAATCTGCAACTGATTTTGAATAGAGCAATACTGGGTCCAAAAGTTCCCAGAGGTTTCTTCTGCCTGGGTGAACAAGTGCACTTCACATGAAGTGCTGTCAGCACATGAGGCACTGCTGAAACACATGCAGCTTGTAAATGTAGTGCTCTCTGCATGACAGAGCCAGCCATCCTCTCTGCAAGGCAGCCAATCTGAAACAACAGCCTGAGACAGGGTGGCTGTGTCCTGGAAAGCCATTGTATTTGCTTCTCTGTAACATTCCTTAATTATTTGCAAAAGCAAAATGCTCCCTCTGGTTGTCCACTGACACAGGAATATGTATCTGTTCTTCACTACTCCAGTCAAAGCACTTACATATGCATTCAGCTGTCAGAAATTTCCAGGAGGGACTATTCACATGCTAAACCCCAGATATATAGATTACATGTGGATGGTGGCTAAGACTGACACGTGGGGAATTCTAGAATGCATTTCTAATAATAGTAATGTTCTATTTTACAGTACATGGGTATATCAAAAGTAAAGCACTGGAAAATACTGAGGCTGATCCCCTTCTTGAGATGCTGGAATTTTGTCATAGTGAGAGCAATTAATGGAACTAAGCTTTCTTTTTCTCTAAATATTATTTATTTTTTGTTCCTATAATTATGTAGGGTCTTTCCACTAGGTAAAGTGGAAACTCATGTTTGGAGTCTGTCTAGAGTAGGATAACCAAGAAAATATGCACATTTAACTTTAGTACTTGAAACCTTACAGTACACCATGGAAGAGCTGACATGACGAGTGCTGACTGGAAGGACAGAGCACCAGAGCCTTCCACAGAAACTGCAGGAAAACTTAGAACTTCTCATTGAGAAAAGAGACATGGGAAGAAAATAATGTGGAATTGTAGGAAATAGAAAAGGTAGAAAACACTCAGAAGCTGTGTGAAAGCAGATCTCAGAATAGAAGAAGGTATGAATACAGATATGCAAGGACAAGAAACAATCCGGCTGTGGTTTTGAGCTGTGTAGAGATAACTCTTAGAAAAAATGGTAAGCAAGATACTAGAAAAATGTAAGTTTAATAATGAAGCTTTATCCATTGTTTTTAAGCTATAACAAGCAAACATTTTTAGAAGCGAAGTGTATGTGTAGTTTTAATGATTGGCTTAAGTGAATGCTTGTAAGCTTTTAACATTGTTATTGGCTAAAAAGTTTTTAAGAAGACTTTGTAACCAAGAGAATTTTGACTGCTGTTGTAATGGCATGAGCTTCCACCATCTTTCATGTCTCGTCTTGTCCTGAGGCTGATGCTGAACAAAAAGCTTGAGGAGTGCCTACCTGCAGCTTTGTCTCAATATTAATAAATAAAGATCCAACATGGAATGTCCATGAGAAATTTCTTATGATACCCCACAAACAACAAAGTAACACTGATGTTTCTGTTGCCAGGGAATGACATGCTAGCTCTGGTGGCTAGAAGCACATCCACGGGAGTAGTCAACCTCCACAACCCAAATGCCAGTAACAGAACCTGTTAAAATCCCCTCTAGAGAGCAGCATCTTTCCCCACACCAGAGGAATTTGTAAGGTTCTGTATAACCTACTTTTAGCTATTACAGGCAGTTTCCAGTACAGCTTTTCATGTGAAGAGTACAATGCACCGTAATAGAGAGGACAGCTGAAGTAATCATCCTGTAGGAGCTCAAAGGCGAAGTTTCGAAGGCAGATCTCGATTCTTGCTCAGCAGTGGAAACAAGTTCCATTTTTTGCCTTGTTAGTCAGTCTATGAACAATCACTGCAGGCAGTAAAACATAAGCTGGAGGAAAGAGTACCTGTGCAATAATGATTGAGAGGACAAGAAGAGCACTAAGATAAATTCTGCACACAATCAATACTGGCAGTGTTCATCTCTACCAGGAAGGGAAGAGGAGAATTTGAGAACCACCTGCTGCATATCTTACACAGAAACCAGTGCTCTAAAAGTAGGAGTGAATCAATATCAGTGTGCATCCTTATGAGTGAACAAGGGTTCATATTTTTGTTGTCAGGGAAATTCCTTGGATGGGTAAACCTGTGGAATTGGAAGTGTTACTGAGAAAAATGTGAGTTGTGAAAGACAAGATAGAATCATAAATTAAACAAGGGGTTCTAGAAATAAATATGCCCTCAAAGCTGCCACTATGACTAATTCAGCATTATAAGTACACAACACAAAGCCTGTCTTTATTAGAGCCTGGCATCATAAACCAGCAGGAATTTTAGTTGCAATAAAAAAAAAACAGAGGGCATGCAGTGAATTTTAAAAGCCAGAATACAGTATGGGACTGATCTGAGGCAGAGGCATTGGCAGGATTCCCTGACCAACAACTGAAGCTGGCAGAAGCAGCATTTGATGCGTCCCAGCAGTTGTGTGTGGCAACAGGTGGAGCAGGGAGGAAGAACAGGCTTTTGAATAACACTCAAAATGGCCACCCTGGGCTCTATTTCTGGCTGCAGCCCAGCAGGCATCTCCCTGCCCAGCGCCCTTTCCCTCGGCGCTGCTGCAGCACCAAAGCCATCTTCTGTCTGCTCCTCCCAGGTTCTGCTGACGGCGCTTTGGAAGTCACTCAGCACAGCAGAGTGCTGAACTCACCTGGGCCTTCAAGGAAACATGTAAGACTCTGGAGCCAGAAGTTGTTCAGTGGTTTTGTTGTAGAACAGATCAATTACAAAGGCAATACATTTACCCCTTTCTGTCAGAAACAGAGTGGAAAGAAATGAATAAGGCACAAAAATGTTACATGGTTGGATGAAGCGTTTCCTCATTTTCTGTGGATCATCTCTGCTTTGAAATGTATAAAATAACTGGCATAATCAGATACCATAAATACTCAGCACACACACATATTAAAACACAGAATTACAGAACACATTGCACAGAAAAAAACTCGATATTTGGGTATTATAATCTCTCTTCTTGTTAAGTGGTACTGGCCAAAACTCAACAAAATCAAACTGCCTCCCCATCAAAGCCACTCAAGTCAGCAACATTTGTTAGAAATCAATGCAAATTTTCTGGTCAGTCCTGCTCTCTGATGTTCTCACAGTATTTTAAAATTCTTTAGAGACTTAAGGAGATGGTTTGTGGGTTTGGGTATTTGGGCTAGGGTTTTGTGTTTTTCTTTGCTAAGATACTGTGTGACAAAAATAAAGGAGTGTGGGATACTGTCTGACTGGCTCCACTGAAGGCTGAGTTTTTAAGTGAATTTTCATTAATCTGACTATTCCTGTAGAAGTTTCCCTCAAAAAAGACTTTGGTGACACAACACTGGACAGCACAAAGCCGACTGAATTAACACACCCGTGGGTCTATGAATTTGCTTTGTCCACTAGGTTGGTTGCTTTGGGGCAGAGACATGAAAGTTTCTTCCAATTTATTTGGTTTCTCTATGAAGATATTTTTAATTATCCTTATCTGCAATCCCCAATGGAATTCAGATAATGGTCTCCAGCTCCTCACCTGTGACAGTAATGTCCTCTTACAGTTCCCTGTCCCCAGCTTCTCTCTTGGAATTTTCAACAGACATTTCTATAAATGTTATGAATGTTCTGAGTGGAGCTTGCAATGTGGAAAGCCTCAACTCTGAACTGCCCTTATGTCATCTGTTAATGTATGGCTGAGTAACATATTGCTGGTTCTAAAGTGGCCGATGAAACAGCTGCTACAACAGCAATCACTGTTCATTTTTTAAGTGTCTGTTAGCTCAAGAGTTTGTGTACTGGCATTGACATATTAAAGAGAACACATTTTTGCTGGCTTTGATTGATAATTAACTTCTGGGGTTTGTTTTACGAGCTCCATGTGGCTCAGCACTGGCAGCTCTGTACCTGTGAGTCTCAGATGCACAAATGGCTGATCATGGGGCACTGGCTGCCCTCCCTGGGATTTCAGATCAACTGCACTCATGGCTTCAGATCTTCAAATGGGCACTTCTCACCAATCCTGTTCTTGCTGACCAGCAGTCAGATTTCTTCTGATAGCTCCTGGCAGAGGGAAGCTGTGTGCCTCACAGAGAAGAGGTGCATGCTGTCTGCTCCAAGCAGGAGCAGAGCAATTCCAGAAAGGAGCCACATGTGCACTGGTGCTTGTGCTACAGGAAGCCGCCTCTCTGCCATCCTGAAGACTGACACTGCTCTGATCTCAGCAAGGAGCCTGAGCAGCTGCTCTGGCCTGGACAGGCCTCAAGGGCATCTTGTGTTCACAGATGTGCACCCAGGGGACAGAGGGGCCATAAAAGTATCCAGCTTTCCAGGAATGTTTCAGCCAGATTGACTGGTTCAAACCAAATCCAACTGATTCAAACTTGTTCAGACTAGTTTTAATGGTTCAAAACTGTTTTGACTGGCTCAAAACAGTTCCAACCGATTCAAACTGGAAAACACTTCAAATGGGTTCAGACCAGTTCAGCCAGTTCAAACTAGATCCAACTGGTTCCTACAGCTTCAAAGCAAATCTGACCAGTTCTCACCTGATCAGATTGGTTCCAAACTGGACCCAAAGAGGTAAAATTGGGAATGACTGGTTCTGACAGGTTTAAAATGGCATTTTTGACTGATCCAAACTGCTTTCAACTGCTTCCAACTGGTTTCTCAAACCATGAAGAACCACTTGAAACTGCTTTGAACTGATCCAGTTTAATTTGAACTAGGAGCTAGATGGATCTATTTTAAACCAGACCCAACCAGTTCAAACTGAATCCAGATTAGTTCAAACTGGACCTGACCAGTCCAAACCAGATCCAATCAACAGCTTAAAAGGAATAATTTTGCGAATGGTGCCATGACATTGATGCAGTCAGGTGACACAGGCATTTCAATTTGCTGGCAGATATTTCTCTGCCATGAGTTCACAGAATGTCGCTGCTTTGGAGTTCCAGCCAAAACCTAACAAAATCTCATGTGAGTGTTTGAAGGTATCCATGAATTAAACATTCAGTAGGCATGAATGGATCAATGTCATCTTAGTCACCAATTTATCAGCAACCAAATATTAAAATATGCAAAATAGATGGCTTCTATTGGAAGTGTAATTGGTCATTCAGTGTAAAAAATTATGTTAGAAATGTAAATACACTTTTACATTTTCTCATGACTAATTGGATATTCCACATTTTATTACCACTTTGCAATATGTATTGATATTAACCATGACATAAATATCTTTAATATCAAGAATGCATAGTTGTGTTTGCCATAGAATGATGGAACAGGACAACCTGGTATATAATGTCTGAACATAATTCCCCCTCTGATGTCTTGTCTTTGCAGAAAACTTATCAATACTGGTCATGCATGTCACTAGATTTTTAAGCTTGTCTAGCAAATGTTTTAGCCAATGCTCTACTCAGTAAAGAATTCTTTGTGAGCCAAAGAACAGACGTGTGGAGACACTCAGCTGGTCTAATTGGGACTGTGTGTCTAAAATAAACCCCTTGCACAGTCTCACACTGATAAATGTGTCAAAAAATGACCATAGCCCAATTAGTGGAAAATTTTACTTTGTGGTGGCACACACACTTCCTAACTTCTCACTAATCTCACAGTAAACACAAAATTCATTCTTGGCCTACTCATTTCTGCATGTCAACAACACACCTACCTCTTCTCTAGAGGTGATGTTGTCCTTGACAAGCTTTGTCTCTTTTCTTCTAGTTACAAATATCTACTGGAGATTCAAATAGATATCCTCTTTCTGCTCTGGAACCTGTGAATAGTTCTTTGCTTTATTTCACTTCCCTGGAAACCTCTTTCTTTCTAAGCTTTGTTCATCAGGAAAGATCAACTTCTGCAATGTTTGAAGTCTCTAAATTCCATTACTGCTTTCCAAATTTCTCTGGAATTATTCCGCTCAAGCAGCAAAAAGTAAAAACATCTGTTCTGCTTTGTCACTTCTTCCAAGCAGCAAATAAACTGCAAGCAGATTTCCTATCCACAAAAAACACATTTCCAAGGTAGCATAAGGAGTGTTTTAAGAAAATCATCTAGTTCTTCAGCAAAACGCTTTCCCCAATCTGTTGCTTAGGGCATATGAAGATTTTATTAACTAATGTTTTAGCTCAGTTTTCAAGGTGGGATCTGATTGAAGATCTGTCTGGATTTCCCAAAGACTCTTGCAACTCTTCCATGTTTGATTGTCCTTAATGACCACCTCTACAAATACGCAATGCAGTAAAATGCAATAGATTCACATCACTGCTACTTGTACTTCTGTTTTTTTTCTCATCCATCTTATGTCATTTCTTAGAGAGTGGCCACTGGAGACATAATTGTGCATCCATACTCTGCCATAACAGTAACTTAAGCAATTAATAATGCAATTCACATCTTTTTCTCCCACAACTAATACTTTTTTGATTATGCAGAAATGTCTCAACCCCCTAACCATATCCATTCAAGCTTAGTTGTTCTTAAGCATGTAAACAGTCATATTGTAATCAATCTGATTAATCATCTGTTTTTAATTAACTGCATAAGTGATTGCAAGATATGGGTCTTTGCATATAAATCCTTTTCTCTGCCTGTAAAAATAATGAAAATAATAGAGTTGCTGAGCATCACAACTACTGCATTTGTCTCAGCTGTTTAAACAGGAGCCAGCATTGAGTCAGGAAATAAGCACATATACAGAAAAACCTATGTCAGCAAAACAATGGTACCTTGTGGTACCTCTACACAGTGCTATTGTACTCAAAAAACAATCCCTTATAATTTTGTGAATTTAACATCATAGCCTCATCATACTGTGTTTTATAATACCTTTAACTTAATAAGTAAGATTTTTTCAGTGGTTTTGTTGTGGGGGTTTTAATATTTTTTTTTCATTAATCATTGCTATTGCTACAAGCCAGTCTGTGGTATTGTGAATGGTCCAGCAGTGGCATCCTAATGAAGAACTATCTGTGCTCTATTTAAAATGTGGATGTAATAGAATATGAAAAATAGAATGCAATGGTATAAATGAAGAGTACTACTATGCATAACATTCTGGATCAAAAGAAGCACTATGGACTTAAAAGAGGTCCCCAGAATGGCAGTTAGAATTACCAGGAAAACTCATCTACAAAGGATGAAAAATGTTAGGCTGGCTTATCTTAAAGAGATTAATAAGACAGGCTACCAAAAAAAGCATATGCACTCATAAATGAAGCACTGGAAACCTAAATGTAAAAAAAAAAATCAGTCTTTTGCTTTCAAGGGGAGCAATTGCAGAAAAGAAGAATATTTTGAATAAGAAAGACAAATTGTTGTGTTAGAAGCAAGGTTCTGCACCCTTACTCACCAAATCAATAAACAGTGACACTCATCACTGCAAGTTACATTGGCACCAATATAGCTCTAGGAAGAAAAGGTCATTTATTCATAAAACTGCAGAGAAGTTGAAGGTGGGGGGAATCCCACCAAACAAACAAACAAAATCAATCAAAAATCTTACCTCATGCTTCAGGGTTAAACCAATTCCAAGGCAACCCTGATTGGGATGGTTGTGAACTATTCCACCTGGGCCAAGCATAAGATTTCTCATACTTTTCTTTACAACATTCAGAGTTGCCCACTGTCAGCCAAGGACCTGATTCATAATTCCCATCTTTCTTTATGTTGCAGATATTCTTATCACACACTTACTCCAAACCACTGCCATCTAAGAAAATGTTTGATGAAAGAAAATTTTTTTCATTCTGTTGCTCACAGATAATAGAAGTTGAAGAAAAATCTCAGGTGAACAGACCATCTTATTTTTTTCTTTATAACTTCTATGTCAGCTTTTGGAGTGTTTTCAGGAAGATTTAGAAGAGAGAAGAGCATTTCATACACACACAAAAATGAGGAAACCGCTTACTCTATTACTAGCACCAGCTTACTGTGTTACAAGTACCAGTTTACCCCTCCAACTCTTGCAATACAACGCCTATAGCGAAGTGTCACTTCTAAAAGTTCTCACTCAGGTTTCACTTACCACTGTCACCTGAGGTGAACCATAATCTACAAAACCACCCTGACAAATTACAGTCATCTGACAAAAAACTTTCATCATCGTTCCTGCAAGCATGACCAAAGTGGTTCAGAAGATTTTCTTTATTTTTTTGAATTATTTCCAGTGCTCACTTCTTTCCATTTCCTTCTGAAATTATTTTCATAAAACTTCTGCAAATCTTTCCCAGTGATTCCCAGTGATTCCCAGTGAGACTGGAAATATGGGTGTATCAGGCAAATAATATCTTTATTGTTTGCTGTTCAAGTGAGAAAGATGTGAAATTACTCAAAAATTAATAATTAATGGAATTATTTATTTAGAACTTACCTTTTCTATTTGAAGAAAAAAAGGAGGAAAAAAACCCTCAGTGATGAAGTAATGTACCCCACAATATTATTTTGGAGAGGATGTTATACCAATGCATTCAGAACATTCACATATGATCCTAAAGCTGCCTGCATAAAAATTAAAATGTGCTGGAAATTAAGATGACTTATAAATTTAAACTAATACCTGCAATATAAAAGCATATGTCTTCAGTGTATCATCAGGGCTTGCTTCTACTACTAGAAATAAAGTTGGAGGGTGTGCAAAGGTGGAGTATGTGCAGAGTTAGAGGATGTGTAAAATTGTAACAGATTTTCAGAGGACGGTCTTGGCAACATCCTCACATACACAGGCCTGGAGTGACACCTGATCCATGATCAGTCTGTTTGAATTCCATTTTCAGGAAAGAGTAGGGTCTGGGTGCTTGTCAGAGGGGCCTTGGATACCCATCTGCAGCTGGAAAAGCTAATTATAAAAGTGGAGTAACTTCTACTGTTTAATAGCAAAAGTGACCTTCTACACTGCCCAGTCTGAAATTGGAGTCATCTTGACTAGAAGAAGAGGGCCACAGTGGCCCTAACAGTTCTAATTCATGCAAGCCTAGAGAAATACGGCCAAAGACATGCTAAATCTAAAAAATAAAACTTAAAAGCCTGAAAAAACTAATCTCAAAACCTCTGAAAATAGATTTTCGTCCAAGAACAATGGGAAAAAAACTTCATCCAAACCTCTCAGAGCCTGAAATAGTTGGACTTGAATATGGTTGGATATATCAGCAATTACCTCCTGTAATGGAAGTGCTGGGGTTTGCTGTTAACTGCTTCACAGATCCTTTTTATCTGAAGTCTGACTTCACATTTTGCAGGCTACCCTGCAGAGGCAAAACAAAATGTCAAGAAAAAGCTTGGTTTGGTTTGGTTGGCTTTGGTTTGGTTCAGTTTGGTTCAGTATGGTTTGGTTTGGTTTGGAATTTTTTTGCTCGCCTATCTCTTGTTCCTATTAACAACTAATGTTAATGATCAAAATGTTAGAGAACTGTGGAGTCCAGAGAGGTGTAAACTGAGAGTTTCTGGAGAACTTTCAGTCCTAACTAAAAACAAACAATGTGGCACTAGAATTTTCTGTGGATTTTCCAGTTTGCAGCCATTTGGTGAAACCATGCCACTGATGTGTTGGCGTTTGCCTCTTAGTTCAAGCCACTGTGTGCTTAAGAAGGACTGAGAAATGCCTAAAGAAAACTTTTGCCATCTTTTAGCAGAAGAGTGACAGCAGTAATAATTAATATCTCTGTGCTTCACAAACAGTGAAATCAGATGCAGAGTTTATCAAGAGTCTGTGTATGTAATTTTTCCATTAACAATTCTGCAGACAGAGCATTGATAATTGTGCCTGTGGTGAATCCCAATGAGGCGTGTTTGCCTGACATTGTTCCAAAAGGGGGAAAATGAATATATGCATTTTAAATTTTTATGATTACATTTTACTGAAGTGTGGGGGCCTGAAGTTTCATGGCTGTTTTAATGCAATTGGTTCCACTTAAGAGAGATGACATGTTGAAATGTGATGTGCTGAATGCTTCCCAGGTAATTGGAATTCAGTCAACAACAACACTGGGCATTGTCACAGGTTTTAAATAAAAAGGTTTATCTTCCTCTTTTATATTACGGAATATGATGCATCATATTATACAACATCATGATCCTACATGACAGCCTCTCAAACAGAAATTTAAAAAGTTTGCTTCACTCTGCGCACTCCTGAATTTGGATCACAAGAGCACATTTTGAAGGGCCTGCACATGAAGTCAACACTTCCAAATTCCCTTGCTCACATAAATAGCCACATTAATTCCTGATACAATTCTAAGAACTTGTTGAGCATTACAGCCCCCTCAGGGAAGAATCTGAGTCACTGTTGGTGCTGTTTATGCTGACTATTTGTGCATCCTACCCCAGAGCTGTTGGAAGGAGAAGCCATAAGGAAAGACGAAAGGACATTGTGCAAAAACTCAGAAGTTAAGAGCACTGCATAAACGCAGGGGGTTGTCATGGGAAATACAGCCTGGCACTCAGTGATTCTTCCAGTAAATGAATTTCTTTCATATTAGAACAGGGAAACAACTAGAGGCGAGTAGGCTGTCTGGGAAAAGTGAAGACTGTTGCTGCCATTAAAACCTTAGATTATATCTCAAACAAAATTAAAACTGAACTAAAACAGATACTGAAAACTGAATGTAAATTTTCACATTCTCCACCATTTAGTTCCTATCCAGCTCAAATAAAGATGTACTAAATTTTCTTCCTGAAAATGTTGACCTGAGTTTTCCCACTTGCTTTTTTTAGGCAGGGAACAGCTATCTTTCTGAATATTTGTTTGTACCTCGAAGATGAGGAGCCCAGGGTGGGGTTGATAGATCTGAGGACTGGATAGACTACACAGCCCTGATATTCTAAAATGGTTTTTCCACAAATATTTTTCTTTGGATGGACTATTCAAGGGGTAAAATATAATTTAAAGTTTAAACATCAAAAAGAGACCTAAACACCTCATGTTCCTTTTGAACAGAGGAAAAAAAGACTTCTTCATGGAGGACCAGAGGTTGAGACATACTTTTCAGTCTAATGCTTTGGATGTAAAACTAAACTCCTTATGATAAGGATAACAACTTTAGCTCTAAATTTTGTCCTGCAAATGCAGCAAAATACCACTAAGGCTTCTCATCATTGCATGCTGAGGCTTGGACTGTAATAATTTCTACACTCCAGTGTAGATGTTGAATTATTTGTAAAGTCTAACTTAAACTCTTATAGTCACCTTCTGACCTTTAGTTAAATCCAAAAAATTGCTACCAGCTGAAAATGATTTGGTGGCTTCAGCAGCAAGGCTGGATTTGGGAACAAATATCTGCCTAAATCCTGCCACTGGAGATAGATGCTTCTGCAGCAACTCTCAGTCTGAAAAGACCATGATAATCCAATCATCCTTAAGGAATCTGTTTCATGTATCTCTCAAGCTCTAGTTGCCTCTTCATCTATACAAGGAGATGTTCTTTTCTGTGAGAGAATGTCATGCACAGTGAAAGATGCTTGGTTTGTCTTTACCATCAGAGCTGAAGTGCAGACACTACAGGCACCTATTTCACCTTGACTGAACATCTGGCTCCTGGGCATCTGATGCAGCAGGAAATAATTTACTTTGTAATCCATATCTAAAGAAACAGTTTATGCTCCTGTTTTCTTTATTTCTGTCTATATGAAAATGAAATAAGAAAACGGAGATTTCTAGCAGAGCCCTGAATTTTGTGGGCATAATCTGTAACCTTTTAAGGTGTTCAGTAACACAACGAGGGGAATGAAAAGTTTCTGCCTGTTTAAACAGCAACCGATTCTCATATCCCCATATCTCCTATCTCACTTTCATTCTCGAGCTTATTTTTGAAACTCCAGGAGTCCATAGTGGGTTACTTCAGTATTCTTTCTCCACCTTCACTTCCCTATAATCTGAGGAAAACACCTGGAAAGAAAGACATGGCAGAGATTGGGGCAGGATGCTGTGGTAAACAAAGAATTTCTTTCCCTTTACATTGAACATAAGTCATTAATTTTTGATGCTAAGAGATTAATCTGTGCATGAAGCAGAAAACCTACTGACTGATATTTCCCTGGAACAGATGTGCTAAATGCCATGTAGCAAAGAAAATATCTGTGCAAAACAGAGACAGTCTGGTGCCCTTCCTCAAAAGTTAAGATATAATTACAATTTAGAGTGCTCCTGAATGTTGGTCCAACCAGTCTACATATTGTTCAATCACCTGTAAGTTAGGCCCATATTCTCAACACAGTCATAAAACTGCTCAGCAGAGCTTTAATTGTTATTTTGTTGGAGTTTAAACCTCAGTTTCCTGTATGTGAATATTCCTGTAGAATTTAGTGACAGAGTAGCCTGAACGAGTCTTACTATTTAGTTTGATAATACTGATGATCAGTATCTGTGGTATGACAAGTGAAATTGGCTTGGAAAACCTGACCTTCAGCTCTCCCACAGACCCAAGGTATGATTACAGCTAGGCCAAACAAGCTCTCTGTGCCTTAATTTCTCTGCATGCCAGTTTTCTGTTCAGTTTGTTTTTTCTAGAAAGGAATATAGCTCACTATGTGTCTAAACAGCATCTTAGTCCTGGATGGAATTCCTTGGTGTCACTCTTCAAAAGATAATGATCACAAAGCAAGCACAAAATTTTCTCTTTCCAAAGCACGTGTTTCCTGGGATGCAATATGGTTTTCTGCTGGCCAGCCTAAATTAGGCAGTATCAGTATCAAAATTAGACAGAAGGCCACCCACCTGCAGAGACTGCTCTCCACTCACAGAGGTTGCACTGGAAGCATTTGGAGACCCTTCTGCCCTTCAGGTAAGCAACACTAAAGTTGCTGTTGGAAAAATTCACTCCTGCCTGCCACATGATGCTGTCAGAGAATAGGTGGGACATGTTAGGCTTTGAGCCCAACCACAGGGCATGACCTTCCCACAAGACAGGACATGATCTTGAGTCTGCTGTAAGATTCAGAGCAGAGCAGTGTATTTCCCTCAATCATGCTGAATGAGGTGATCCAGAGCTGGGATGGAGAGATGCCCACACCCCAAAGTTGGCAGAACAGATGTAAGAACAGATCTGAGACCTCAGAAAGGGCTAAAAGAGTGATGAGTATAAAGGCTGTACTTTACAGTTTGCACAGCCAAAAGGATTGAGTTAATAGTGAATACCAATACCTTTTGAGACTAAAACAATTATTTATGTTATTTACATTATTATGTACTGCAGTAGCATCTTAGAAATGGTCAGAAAGGTTTGTACTTTGTGCAGACTATGACATCTGACTTTAGAAATAAGTTAAATGTATTTAAAACCATAACAGCACAAAATGGGCTTTTTAAAAACAGAACAGGCCACTCTGGGTGTAAAGCCATACTGAAAAGTAAATATGATTTTCTTTCCCTGCTTCTTCCAGATGATTACAGTGTCAATTTGTAAACCACTATAAACCACTATACAACTAAAGTGCCTTAACAAGAGAAAATTAGTTAAGAAAAAATGTAGCTTTCAAGTACAGGAGCAGGTAAACTACTTCTAAATCAAAAGTTCAATTTAATCTGAAAGGAAAACAAATCCATCAGTGTCTATTCAATTTGCACTGAAGCCTAGAGGGACACTCGACTCAGTTTCTACTGTGTCTATATATATGCTGTTTATGTCTTTAAGTTCTCTGTTTTCTCAACATAAGCTTTGCACTTGGCTGTCTAATTTAATTTTCATTTCACACATCTGTACATGTCTAAAGCTTGTTGCTTTTTTTCTAGGAGACCTTTAGTTACTCAGCATTGTTTTGCCTTTTGTATTTGTTTAGTTTTTGTCCTAAATGCCATGATGTTTTCTATTTCACTTAAGAGTTGACAATTTTAGTAACAGTGATGATCTCACAATGAATTTGTT
>VWYI01050835.1:0-38138 GCA_013399455.1 Anthoscopus minutus
GGTGTTTCACCTGTCATGTATTTTTACTCTTAAACTGTGTTTTGGTTCTTCAGGCAGTTATGTGAAACTGTGCTGTATGTTTGAGTATTCAGTTTCCCTCAGTCTATTCTGTGAACAGGTTCTTGAATTCAAACTTGTAACAGGCATGCTTGCCTCTTATCCTGGTGATACCAGCCTGTCCTGCTCCTGAACCCATCATGATTCCACCCTTCAATCCAAATGAAGTAGTTCAGGACAGGGTTTTAGTGTCAAAAGTTGACTTGAGTTCAAAAGAGCAGTCTGCAGGTCTCAAGTTGCTCCGTAGTCCTGAACGTGCCCAGAGTGCAGAGATGCTGATGGTTTTACAGAGATTTTTTTCCTATTTAGTTCTGCATACAAGAAATAGGTATTGAAGTGCTGGTGTGTTGGATCTCTTCCAAGGCCTGTATTCAGCAGGTTTCTATGGATTGGGCTTTCTTCATGAAATCTGCTCTGAAGAGGTAGCAACAGCAGGGATAACATTCTTCAATATCTTAACACAGTGGTTAGAGTAACTGCCTATAATCCTGGAAATTTGGGTCCATTTCCACCCTTGATTTATCCATAGTCTATCTGTTGATTCCTCTGTAGTGGCAAAAGAAACATGTAAACACTTCTGTCATCTCCATAAAAGCCGGTTTGTTTCCTTTTAGCTTAAGTGGCTCCTAGTAGAAAAGAACTATAATGTTCAGCTGTAATAGTAAATAATGTGAAGAGAAATTTATAAAACCTGGCTAAATTTACTCAATATTAGAAGTCACTTTTGAAGAAAGAGACTTTCTGTAGAAACAGAAAGCTGAGCAATATACACTGTAAACTGTTGAGCAGTTCTAAATTTAAGTTAGGAGGGAAAAAAAATCAACTCTTTTCCCATCCAGGTCTGAAATAAACAACTTCAGTAAGCAGATTTAGTTTACATTATGTATGCATATGCAAATGTGTCTATTCCAAAATGAGTTTGGGTTTTTAATTGCTTAAAATCACAAGTTTCTATAGCGTATATAAAGTGTGACAAATGTCTGACTTCTGATGAAAGGTAGAAATTTGAGGGACTATGATGCTATAAGCATCTTGTGCCACTTAAGCTGTAACTTACTGAAATCCAAAGTACTTACTTGGAGTAAATCACAAACTTCAGGAAGCAGTAAGTGACTAATGAAATGGTGAAGCAGATGAATATGGATGTCCTTTGTGCAGTGTGCAAACTTGAACATGACAGATGTTTGACCACCCTGTGTTTAAGACAGACATAGATAGCAGAGACAGCTAATGTAATTTGTTTCTATGACTGTGACTTCACATTATGTAAGGAAATTGCATATACACAGCCCTGGTTGTCACGGTTCATGATCCTTTCCTGATTTAATGGCTTAGAAAACAAAAAAAAATTATCTACTGCAGCTAGTTACTAGTGGTTTTATTATTTTATTCTTGTCATAGCAATGACAGTTTCAAGTTACCCAATTTAAAGGCTAAACTGTATCTTGAGATCTTCACAGGACTTTTGAAAGAGACCTTGATTTTGGCTACTGTGGAATAGAACTGTGGCTTCCTTTACTATAGTAACTTTGCTGGTGATTAAGAATGCTAAATGCATGCAGCATGTTGGGCCTAATTGCTGAATTAGATGAACCTTGAAGGACAGAATCAAGCAGTTTCCATAAAGCCTTCATCTAATAATTGCTAGTTACTAAGTAGGAAAAGAACTTGAAATGGTGAAAAATAAATTATTGTTTGAATCTGCATTTTATGGTGCAGGTGTGGTCTCTGTAACCCTCCTCTTCCTTGTGTTCCTTCAGTTAAGGGTCTCAAATCTAGAACTGACACTGATTACGACAGGACAAAGCTTTGGCAATGAAAACTGTCATGCGTGGCTTTGTGTATTGTTCGTGGAAATAATTAAATTTGGTAAATATACATTATAATAAAGTAACCTCTGATTATCCTTTGCTAACTTCTCTAAGACAGCCCTACTTGAAGATCCTGTATCTTTCAGCCAGATGACACTATTCTGGAATAGAAGAATTTTCCAAAATGAACTGTGATTATTATATGAAATGAATGAACAAAAATTGTATATTTAGAGAACAAAGCAGTGTATTTAAGTGATTTTGCAGCATATTTTCTGAATTTGACTGAAAAATATGCATCTGTGTTAACAAGAGCCTCGCTAAAGGTGGTGTTGCATCAGTCATCTGGGTGGTTGGTTTTAGTTGCATAAGGAGTTGAAACAATTGATGTCTAGTTAAACTAGCACAGAAGAGGATCAAGGAATCAACTCCTTGTTTGGAGAGTTTGCATATGAAGGGGCAGGACAGAACTCTTGAATGTGTTCTCTTAGTACATCTGGGTCACTACTGGACACGAAATAGCAGAGTCAATTCAAATCACAACAGCAAGGTTTGACCCTAATGAGGCAGTAAAGCTTTTATTTTGGGATTTGCAACGCTTTTTATAAAGTGTTGCAATACAAGTCAGCATGATTGGCCAAAGGAATCACCTCTGTGGTCCCATTGGTGGAACAAGAGAAAAACACATTCAGAACTTCTGTGTGACATTGTTTTGAGAACCAAAATCTATTTACAAAAAACAGTCCTTGAAAGAGAAATTTCCCAAAAGACTTTCCCTTGGGAACAGATGAGCAACTGAGAGGCTGAAAACTCTCTCAGGCTCAGAAAATCATGTCCACGCACCTGCAGACATCTAAATGCTTGACTCTGTTTCCAAAAATTGCTATAATATGATATTGCAGGGCTTGTGAAGCTGTTGCTAAGATGACATCTGACTTGTGACATAATAAGGTCTGCACTAAGCCTCCCAGTGATTTTTCAGTCTTACATGTGGATTAGACTTTCTCAGGCACACTATTTTCTTGCTTCCTTGTTATTAGTAGACCTTTAAGTTTTGCTGAGGCTGCTCAGCTTTGTCCATGATGCTGCAAGCTGAGTCATGTTAGTCACCTTGGCTGTAGGTGCAATGAAGTTGATCTTTTTACAGCTACAGCTGTAAAAATAGGCTCAGAATAAAAGCCATGTAGTTGTTTCTGTCCACTGCTCTTTCTTGGTCACATCAAAATAAACATCTGCTGTGCTGCAGGGTAACAAAATACACATCTGTCAGAAAACTATAATAGGAAGCTTTGCCTGTAGTACATAAGAGTGAGGTAAAGTGCAGTTGTTGCTGCTGTAGTGCTCCTCACTGAGAGGCTAAGAATATCTACATACTGTGCCAAGGTTAAATGGTCTTAAGTACTATTTTTAGTTTTTGTTTTTATTCTATTTTCATACAGCTTTTTAAAGTTATTTCATTTTACTATTTGTAGCTCTTCTTATCTGGAAAGATCCATGGGTAAAAACTGCAAAATACAGTAATTAGTGAAAGGAAAATATACAAAATTCTCTGTTATATGCTGGCTAATTAGTAATGACTGTTTTATTTGTCAAAACATAAGAGTTGATGTCTAATGGACACTGCATAATGGCAAGCAATAGCGATTTGGTGGTTTACTTTGCATTTAGAGAATTAGTTGGATTTTGCTTCTAAAAAGTGTTTTTTATTTTTATGAAGTAAATGTGCATGCATGTTTATCTAAATAACTTTTGGAAAACTATAATAGTACCTGTTATTATATATATCCTTTCAAATTGAAATACACCAAATGTATGTATAACCTAGGGAAGAAGTCATGTGTGTAAAATAGAAAATAAATTAGGAGGCTACCTTGTAATGGAAAATATGTAAAGATATGTTCAGTATCTGCTCAGTGCAGTTGAAATAGAAAGGTCTGGTAGAGTTTGCTGTATATGGTGATTTAATGGAACTTTAATTCTTTTCTCTGATTGCTGTCCTTTTCTCAGGACTGTCTTACTGTTTTTAAGCTTGATTTCTTACACTACTGTTTTTTTCCTTCTGTATAAAGATTTTATATGCTTGTTTTTAGCTAACAATTTAATTAGATTGCTCCCCTGCCCATTATTTTTTCTTGTGGCTTAAATTTAGCCAGTATGTATTGCTTTATTATAGCAAATGTAATTTGTCTGTAATAATGAATACTGTGTGGACTCTGATGGAATACTTCATGCTAAAAGGACACATGAAGCATTTTATTTTGTTGTGGGGAAATACTGAGCAGAATACTAGGGTAGATCAAGTCACAGCATAGATTTTAGGTAAAGTTAAAAATCTAGGAAGGATATTGATAGCCAAAAGATGACTGGTCCTAGAAATGCATAAATGCACCTGTCTTTTGTGCTTGCAAAAACTTCATGTAATCTTACTGTATGATGGGAGACAGATAATGCACCAAAACTTTTTGACTGCTTTAAAATGAAACAAGTAAGCAGAAAGACAACAAGTAACTTTACAAAATTAAAGGTGAACCTTTTAGGTGAAACTGCCTTACTGTCATGTGAGGGCTTTTAAAGTCCTGAATTCCAAAACATCGCCTTTCTGGCACCAAGCTGTCAAAGCATTAAAGCACTTACTGACCCTGTAAACATGGTGATGGTCATGCTGAATTTGCAGGTATACAGGGTATGGTGTACCAGCCTCAAAATGCTGAGTACCTACAGGATAGAGGCCCTAGTGAGCATAGCATAATTGTCTGAGTTTAATAACATACACTTACTATAAATTAGAGCTCTAAAGAAAATTACCATGTAGTATTTCTATTCCCTTCTCAGCTAAACCAAAAGAAGAATAGGTCATAATTAGCAAAAGGAGTAATTGTTCTAAGGATGAATCTGTGTGAGTTACTTTATTAAATAAAATTGTAGCTATCCTTCAGCATGAAATGCATGTTGAGTATTTTGAATGCGCTGCAGAAAGCAAGATGCAGTTGAGTAGGGAGCTTATGTGTTTCCCTCTTGCAAGTCCTTTCAGGAAAAAGTTGGTGTGCTCTGTGTCCCAGCTGGCTGCTCTCCCCTCTTTCCTTGGGAGGTGGGTGCCTGCCTGATCATTTCTCAGCTGTTTGGTTTTACTGGGTACAGATCTGTAACATGTTAAGGGTTTAAGACCCAAAATTGCTGCTGAAATTCCCAGAGCATGAAGTTGTAGCTGAAGTTTAAGATCATGGAACTTTTATTAAGTGTATATTGGAGCAAGTTTCTTATTTTTCTGCAATATGATGCATTTCTTAATATTTAAGCTTCCTTTATTGAATGCAGCGACACTTATGAAATATTTTCTTTTAGACAGGCTCTAAATAAAGATTTGAACTAGTTATTAACTATTACACTAAGTAGAAATCAACTACAGGGTTTCATGCCTCAAAGTGCTTCTGTTTCATCTTTTGGTATGCCATTCCACTGGGGAACAAGAGTTGTTAAATGTTTATTTTACATAAGCAGGAATTAGAAGGAAAAACAGTAAGATTCCCAGAGTGTAGTAGAAATCACTGTTAATTGTTATGTTTGGATATTAAAAAAAACAACCAGCACCCAAACCCACTACTCCACACTTCATAGTATCATTGGTATAAGAAGCTGGTTTTATATAAATTAATTTAGTTACTGTTATAAGTGCAATACAACAGCAGTACAACACCACTGAAGAAAAAACGTAGCAAAATTAGCGTTACTGAAAAAAGGGACTTATTTTGTAATTTCTTACATCATGGAGTAGGTGGGGGTTGGTCTCTTTTTCCAGGCAGCAGCTGATAGAACCAGAGGACACAGTCTTAAGCTGCACCAAGGGAAATTTAAGTTGGCTGTTAGGGAAAAGTTTTTTATGGAAAGAATGATAAAGAACTGGAATTGTCTGCCCAGGGAGGTGGTGGAGTCACCATGGATGTGTTTAAAAAAAGACTGGATGTGGCACTCAGTGCCATGATTTAGTTGAGATGTTAGGGCATGGGTTGAACTCAATGATCCTAAGGGTCTCTTCTGGCCATGTGATTCTGTGATTCAGCGTAACATGTAAACAATACAGAGAACAGTTAATGTGAATCCTTCAGGAAGGAATGTGCTTTGAATTCAAATCTCTTGAATAACCTGTGCCTACCCGTTATCAAAAGGGTAATGAATTCTTGCCTTCTAAGTGACCAGATTATTTTCAGCTTTATCTAACACTGCTGTCAAAAGTGTTAATGCATCTCAAACTGTTATGTATCTGTGAAGTAATTAATTCTGGTTTTTTTCCCCATCAAAACCTGTAAAAGCTGTCAAGCAATGGAACCACTGTATTTTGTACTTCAGTGGAATTGCAATTTCTATAAGTAATGCTCATAAGGAAGATTGCAATAATCACTCCAATATGCATTTTAATAATATTGAATGGGATGATAATTATGTCTGTATCCTCAACAATTCAGTTTTTTTTTAAATATGTCCTTTATATTTACAGATATATGGAGTTTGGGGGTCATCCTCTTCATGTTGGTCTGTGGACAACCACCATTCCAAGAAGCAAATGACAGCGAAACTCTGACTATGATAATGGACTGCAAATACACGGTGCCACCTCATGTGTCCAAAGAATGTAAAGAGTAAGTAGAGTAGTAAACAACTTGGAAACATTCACAGAAGTGGATTTTCACTACTTTTAGGAGTTGCCCATACTATATTATCAATATTCCTTGATAGTCTTCCTTTTATGTCTCTCAGTTGTCACGCGTTTTATAAAGAATTGAAGAAGTTGCTCAGTACCAATTGGCTTGGGCCAGCTCTTGCTGGACAAATTACCAGGTGGTGGTGAGATTATTCTGTCACAAGGGTTAGGAAGGTACTGCCGCTTACCAATTTCTGTCCAGACAAGTTACAAAAACCTGTCACACAGCAAGTTTTACTTGTCTTCTACTGAAATTGCAACTCCAGATTAACATCCTAGGCCATCAAGAGAGAAAAATATTTGGTCTGGAAATACCATATCCGCTTAGGAGTCACAATTCCTTTTGATGTATTTTTCGGCAGTGTTTGCTGGAGCCTTTCTATTTACATGTTCCAGTATTTCCCATGTTTCCGTATTGGTTAATGACCTTTGAGTCTTTAAATACATATCCCAGTTGCATCATTTAGACTATTTTAAAATATTTGTCTGGGTTCTTGAATTTACAGTAGAATATCTTCTAATTTTCAATACAGAGAACCAGATGCCTTTATAAATGCTTGAAAAATGAATTTGGTTCAGTCAAAAAAAACAAGAGCAGCATCTAGAATTCTGTTATTTGCTAAAGAATGAAGTTACAGCTATGGTCATGATGACCATTCCTTTCTTTACCAGTCATCTGTGCAGTCCAGGAGTCTAATCCATAATCCTTGCCTGCATCAGCAACAGGTCCTGTGGCCAGCAGGACCAGGACAGTGATCCCCTGTGCTCAGCACTGGTGAGGGCACATGCTGAGCCCTGTGTTCGGTTTTTGGGCTCTTAAGAAAGACATTGAGGTGATGGATTATGTCCAGAAAAGGGCAGTGAAGCTGGGGAGCAGCTGAGGGAGCTAGGATTGTTTTGCCTGGAGGAGGTTCAGGGGACACCTTACTGCTCTCTACAATCACCTGAAAAGAGGTTGTAGCCAAGTGGGGTTGATCTCTTCTCCTAGGTAACAAGCAGTAGGATGAGGAAACAACCTCAGGGTCAAGACTGGATATATAGAGAAATTTATTGTCAAGCCTCAGGACAGGCTGCCCAGGGAAGTGGTAGAATCACCGTGCCTGGAGGTGATGATGATTCAAAACCAGTGTACATGTGGCACTTAGAGAGGTGGTTTAGTGGTGATCATGGTGATGGTATTCTACTAGTTGGATCTGGTGCTCTCAGTAATCTTTTCCAATGATTCTATAATTCTGTGCCATAGCTGGTGTCCTTGTCTTGTCATTAGTGTTTAGCACACTCCAGTAACATGGAAAAGCTGCTCTGAGCTCGAAGAGCTTTGCATACAGGAAGAGGTTTGAAGTACAATACAGGAAGAGGTTTAAGAGGGAGCTCTTATCAGTGAATTGTATCGAATCAATCTCTTGAGATGCTGTATGCTGTCTGAGGCCAGGAAACTTATCTTTAGCAGCCTTTTGCTTAATGTACTTGCTAACATGGATTTGCTTACGTGTCAGATCTGCTTTCTCTATACAAAGCATGAAAAATGTACAGCCAGTTACCCGGGTCCTCTATAGGTTATATTTTCTTAGGGAAAAGACTCTGGGAATGCTTAAACTTCCTTCTTGGAGTGCAAGCATTTGTGTTTGAGATGCATAAACAAGCTTCAAGCAGGAGGCACATGTGCTGCATTTGTGCCATTTTACTACAGGTGTAGTTTAAAAAAAAGTCACATTAAATATGGAGTTTGTTCTCTTTCTGTCATAATATTAAGAAAAGCAAAGAAACTCAAGGCTCCCATGTCTCACCTCACCTTTCCTCTTGGTAAGAGCAGAATATACGGCTAATAAAAATAAATGTGACTTTTTTTTTACAGTAGAATTTTTTAAGATGGTTGGATTAACCTCCACTTTTAAATCTATACATCATCTCTCAGAGGAAAAAAAACAACAAAAAACCCATGAAAAGCTGTGCTTTGTGTGTGGCCTTGCAGTCAGAAGTTGCATGGTATAGTATAGTTAGTGGAAGAAAAAGCACTATATGAGAGCTGGAGAGCATGTTGGAGCAATGCCGTTTCTTTGTAACCTTGGCAACAAGACCATATATCTGTATTTGTTGAACAAAGCCAAAAATACCTTCCCCAATAATTTTCCATGTATAGTAAGTGAAAAAGAGATATGCTATGCTAATGAAGTCTTCTTTCTCTGTTTACTTGGGGAATTCATGCAGTTTCTCCCCAGCATTTGTAAAATCTGCTCATTAGCAGATTTGTCACTACATCATCCCAGAGAGTATATTGGTCTGTTTATGTTTTTTTTTATGTGGGTAGAACAAATCAGAGTTTTTTCAACGGTATTGAAGACTCAAATGTCTGCTAGTTACTTCAGAATAAAATGTTTGTTTATCTTGCCATTCTACATGCTTGTTGACAGCAGCAATAACAGAAAAATCACATTTCAATTGCTTTACCAACTAGCTGGTAGGCCACCTGTGACCCATAGTTGCCCTATAAAACCTACTAAAATCAAATAAATGAGAAAAAATGAATTATCTATGTACAATAAATGTAAACTGCAGTTCATATGATATTTATAGTTTTAGTAATTTGTTCCAGTTTAGTAGTATTTGTAATGTCTTTGAGACGAAACAGTTTCCTATCACATTGTTTACTGTGAGACTTCTGAAGATCTATGTGACCTGACAGCAGAAAATGTCTTCCTAATGTTGCTCTTACGACAGCTGCTTTTTTAAAACACGTGTGTGCATTTTTGTTTAGATTTATTTTTTATTCACAGTCTAATTACACGGATGTTGCAGAGAGACCCGAAGCGAAGGGCATCTTTGGAAGAGATTGAAAACCATGCATGGCTCCAAGGAGTTGACCCATCTCCTGCAACCAAGTACAATATTCCTCTTGTATCATACAAAAATCTGTCTGAGGAGGAGCACAACAGTATAATACAGCGCATGGTTCTTGGGGACATCGCAGACCGAGATACCATAGTGGAGTAAGTTGGCAGTGTTCTGGATGCAGTTTGTTTTGTGCATCTCTCATTTTTGATTCAAGAACATCATGACAGCCTGGGCACTGTGGTGTTAAGTATCAGGCCATTCAGTTAATGAAGAAAGTACTACATTCTTGCTCTCTGATAGGATATTGTGGGATCAGAAGTACTTAAGTATACCCAAATTTGAGAAAGACTTGAAGAAAATGTATTGGAGCAGTATTTTGACTCCTGCAGTAGCCATCTTGAGTAAACTTAAATGCTTTGGAATCCATGCTTGTTCTTCATCTCTCATGCATATCTGAAGGTGACAAATTCTAGCATTTTTCCCTTAGCAAATTCCTAGTGTACTTGAGTCTTTGTTAATTTCAAATATTACTCACTCTAGGTAATGCATAATCGTCACTGACACTAAGGGAGCTTGTTAGAAAGCTACATAGATTATTCTGAGAGATGAAAACTGCCCAATTTCAAAAATATTCCCCAAATTGAAAGAGGTCTTAAATATTTTTTCCCTTTTTTGTATTCAGCTGTAAAAAACTGTTGATGGGGAAGGGAAAGCAGCAATCTCACTTCTTCGGCTTTTAGCTGTGTAACAGGGGCAGCCTTTCTGTTACAATGTCTGAGTGATGCTTATTGCCTTATGAACTTATTTTTACTATAAACTCAATGTGACAACCCTAAATTAATTAAAGTTTTCTTCCACTTGTTGCATAACCAAATATTAGTACTTTGTGGTTGCATGTGCCAGTGGGAGAGCCCATCATTGGTGCTGAACAGTAATAAAAAACAGTTAACATTTAAAGAACGTAAAATAAAAAGAATTTTATTTTGGTTGGATGATAGTCTAAGGATGTCTCTTTCCAGCTGTAGTTGAAATTGCTAGACTTGTTTTGGCTCTTCATTTTTAATAAAATTAAGGCATGCTCGTCAAAAGATCAGAAATGGGAAGTCCTGCTTTCAGGCACTCTTCCTGCTATGGGAAGCACAGCATGCTATAGGATGCATGTCCAGTTCTTAGAAACTGATGGATGGGTTATTTCATGTTTTGTACTTTCCTCAGGGCATTGGAGACTAACAAATACAATCACATCACTGCTACTTACTTCTTACTAGCTGAAAGGATCCTGCGAGAAAAACAAGAGAAGGAAATTCAGACCAGATCTGCAAGCCCCAGCAATATCAAAGCTCAGTTCAGGTGAGAATTGAGGAATCTAAATGGCTGGGAGGGGTTTGGGGGTTTTTGTTTATTTTTTAAATTGTCTTAATGAGAATATTAAATTTCTCAAGTACGGCGTCCTTGAAAACAGTAAAATACTTCCTCATTGCAAATTTTAAATGTCTTTAAAGTGCTGTGGAGACTTCAGAAACTTTTCAGAAATCAGTTGCACGTAATATTTTCAATTTCTACCCTTCTCAGGGAATGACAAGGCAATTTGAAGTCTGTACCTGAAGAGGCAAGTTTTCACACCTCCTAGAAAAGGGCTTGTTCATTGACCTTCAGCTCCTCATACAAATTGTGTTATGTAATATCCCTGGAGAAAAATAAGTTGCATAATCCATAAAGCTGCTGATATGGAATTAGTTATAAATGAGAAAGAACTCTAAATTTGATCTATAGGTTATATTCTTTTTCATGTGTTGCTGTGTTGTCTGAGAAAAATTGTTGAATCAGAATGTGCTTTAAAAAAAAACAATGAAAAAAAAGAAAACCAAACCAACCAACCAAGGCACCCAACCCAAAAGGCAAATAATATCTTTTCCACTTACACATTGACATTGGAAGATTCAAGTTCTGAGCAGTTATTTTTCTAAAACATTGTGGGTTTTCTTTCCTGAGTTGTGTTAAACTATCACTTGGGATCTGCTGGTATTGAATAAAATATTCGTTGGCCCATCTTGACAATTACTCCAGTCAAGATGGAGGAGGCACTGAGGCATTTCCATTAACTTTCATCCTCCAGTCTTTTCAAAAGTTGCCTATTTAGGTAAAATACTGGTAACTGTTACTAGCAATCATGACAGTTATCAGTAGATAATTTATTACTAAATGTTTGTGCTGTTGTTTAGCAACTCCAGCAACACCTTCAGTGTTGTTTATCTGTATGATTTAGAGAAGACGACAAAATAACTCATTCATTCCAAAAGTTTCTTTGTACAACTTTTGTGCAGTGCCATATATGAAATCATTTAATAGGAATAAATGCTAGGATGTCCTTCTGGTGCATAGTCATAGTTTCCTTGGCCTAATTGATAAAAGTACAGTACTACTGCCTCAAGTTAAATATTACAAAAAAAAAAAAAGGACACTTCTTATAAATTAAAGACACACACTTGGGAAAATAGGTTAAAGTCTCCATTGGTTGTCACATTGGATTTAGGCTTGAAATTTTAGAGGCATCTCTTCTGAACCCCATTCTGACTCCCTGAATTACGAGTTGATGCTCCATGAATGTTAATGTTTTCAGTATCTTGGTCATCCTCACTGTGTACACCTAATGATCATTCAGTCACTCAGTGGTCACTGATATTGGAAATTTTGCCTTAGGTGGTTGCAGGTACTTCAGAAGAGTTACTCTTGCAGGCATCTAAGGGTTGCCTACAGAACCTAAATAAATGGTCTGGAGCTTGGTGTTAGAGAGCTCACCTCTCTCTTCACGAATGATACTGTAACTTTGACTCAGCAGTTGTCTCATTACGGATCATCCCCTCATTTTTATGTCAGCTTCTTTGAAAAAAGAAATCCCATCAAATATGCCTAATACTAAGTATTACTTATAAAACAAAATACTCTAGCGGAAAACCTGGAGTTCACCTTCAAATGGAAATTCTAAAACTGTAAAGTTGCCTTTTGAATTGTGTGGGGTTTTTTCCTCAGTGTTAGTGTCACTCTTTCAGTGAAGAGCAGCCCTAGTTATATAAGAAAAGGAACAAAAAGTTCAATTAATCTAAATTTTTATATGAATTTGTAAAGTTGGAGTAGCTGTAGCCTGCCCTATAGTATGAATGTTCATAACAAGCGCATCTGCACAAACTTGGGAACCCTTGCTCTTATGTCCCAGTAGCTGTTCTTTGCTTCCATGATGGTTCTAAATTCCAAGTGTTTCTCTAGAATGACCTTACGGAAAAGACAACACAGTAGTGCATTGTTTTGAGACCTCAAAATACTAAAAAGAAACAAAACAAAACAAAAAAACAACAAACAACCAAACAACCAAAAAGCCAACAACCAAAAAACTCCTAAAAAAACCCAACGAAAACCAAACAAAAACAAAATAAAATTAAAACAAACAAACAAACCCAAAAAACCCTTATTTGCAACCTGGAGGTTCTTTTTTGTCCCTCTTTCCCCTTAGGCCCACTGGGAATAAAGGGAGAGACAGAAGGGAAGAGAGGCAAACATGGGCTGCTATGAGAGATAAACATACTGTAGTGAGGAGGAGGTTTATTGCCTGGCAACTACTGAACTGTAAAATACTATATTTGCTCTTTATTGTGACAACTGCAGAACTCTTCCTATTTTTGCTGACAAACCAGTCTGTTCTTCTAGCATGGCAAGTTCCTGAAAGATTTAGATCTTCATTTTCTGTCATGCTTGTAGTTATGTTTCTAGTGTATTTAAGTCCTATTTGTTAATTACAGGCAATTGTTTGTGTTTAAAAATACACAGCAGAGCACAAGTCATCAGCAAACTGGGTCAGTGCTTCCCATCATTTCCAGAGACAACTGGGGCCTAAGGGAGGGTGCCAGTGTCAAACCACAGAAGACCACAGCCCGGGCTTCACTTCTTGTCTGCACAGCTTGGCTCAGAGCTGCTGGTTGTCTTGCCTCCCTCCAGGCAGAGCTCCCCACTGAAGAGAGGCAGGTGGAGGCCACCAGGAGCTCCCAGTGAGACAGGCAGGAGCCTGCATGGCTCCACACAGGGAATGCACCACACAGGCTTAGGCGGTGTATGGGCATCTGGGCCCTGCTGTTAGAGCGTCCTGGGTAGAGGGCAGAGGCTTATGGCAGTGTTGGTTGAGCAAAACCAATGCAAGTGCTTCAAAGCAAAGTCTGCAGCAAGGCTGGGTGAGTTTACTGCTGGCTTTAGTACAGTCTCCTCAAGGTTTGTACAACTTGGGAGAGAGTTTTCAGGAGACAACCTGGTATAGACCAGTATCTTGTCACACCTCAGGGTCCTTTTCTGTGCAGCCTTCAGCAAGTGCAGTCCTACCACAGCAGAGAGGTATGTGAGCCTTCCCTCTTCCTTTAGCTTGACCTCCTGACATGGCAGGAGCAGGAAACAAATGTGATTCTTGCGCCTTTGTATGCAGCCTGTCAGGCAGATACCCGGGGTCACACTTGGTGTGAAATGTTCTCTGCTGTCCTCCTCCTCTTGCTTCTAAAGTGCGCTACGAAGCCACACATATGGTTTGTGGTTAGGATATGTGGTTAAGAATGTCTTGTTAATATGCTGTCCGTATGTGAACAGAGGTCTCTACTACAGCTTGTCATGCAGTAGCCGGAGTATTTTTGTTTTGTGAAGAGATTGGCAAACTTTTTAAAATGTAAGACAAGAAATGCGGGGCTTATGCTGAGTGAAGTCCAAGAATTGTTCAGTGTTAACATGTTGGTCTTTTGGATTAGATACTAGTTTTTAGGATTCAAAATAGAATCCTAGTTTTAGGCTTTCAAAATAGAGAGAGTAAAGACTGACAGAACAAAGACTCTTCTTTCTTCTTAATTTATTTTGTGTGCATTATTGGAAAATTACAATATATGTTAAGATTTAAAGTTAAATGCAAATTATTAGAGTAGCTTAAGATACTGGAGATAAGACATCAGCTGCCTACTTGTAAATCTGATACACTCGTGTTACTTTCATTTTGATTTGAGCTAATGCTATTACAGAGTCATACACTTTATACTTGGATTTACAGTTTATTCAGGTGTCACATTCTTAAGCACTGAATTGAGTTCTCAATTCATGCAGTAGTATTATTTCAGATTCTCAGCTAAGGACAAATAAATACATGATCACAGTTTGTGTGAGCTTAAAATTAAAGGGAACTTTGTAGAATAGAGCTTGGTGAGAGTAAGAAACTGTTTCATCTGACTCACCTTTTCAGTCTCACTCATTTAATTCTAACCTAATTTTTATATGAAGGCTTTTGGGTGAAAAAACCTAGAAGCTTCAGATTAAAAGCAGTTTGCAATACTATCTTACTTAAGTTGTGCTTGAATAGGCTTATACCTTCCTTTAGGTACTGGTGGTTCTGTACCAATCTCAGATTATTTTTTGAGACAATTATTTCAAGGTTTTCTTATTGCTTAAATAATTTTCTGAGAGCAATGAAATCTTAAATTTTGATTTGACAGTAACCACCATAATTTCTAAACTGTGTTCTTGTACAGATGGTGTTCTTTTCAAATAGCAGCATTTCTAAAGGAATGCACATTCTCTGAGAACACTTCCTTGTGCTCAGTCACTCAGCACTGTTGTTTACAGACATGCTACTCAGGAGCCCAGTTTGTGTGTCAGTACTTGTGCTTCTCTGGTGCAGATTTTACACTTCCTTGTAAGTTCTGAAATGCTTGCCATGATGTAACTTCCTGTTTATCTTTAATTTTTTTATGCAGGCAGTCATGGCCGACAAAAATTGATGTCCCCCAGGATCTGGAGGATGACCTTACAGCAACCCCTCTCTCCCACTCCACTGTCCCCCAGTCCTCACCAGCTCGCACGGCTGAGAATGTTCTCAACGGGCACCGGAGCAAGGCCCTTGGGGATTCGGCCAAGAAGGAAGAGATCCCTGAACTGGCTGGGCCGGCACTTTCAGCAGTTCCATCGGTGAGCTTAAAACCCACTACAAGTGGCCGGAAGTGCTTGTTCAGAGTAGAAGAAGATGAAGAGGAGGATGAGGAAGATAAAAAACCTATTTCTCTTTCTACTCAAGTTGTTCTGCGTCGTAAGCCTTCAGTTACAAATCGTCTTACTTCGAGAAAGAGTGCACCAGTCCTCAACCAGATCTTTGAGGAGGGTGAGTCAGATGATGAGTTTGACATGGACGAGAACTTGCCTCCAAAGCTCAGCAGGTTAAAGATGAACATTGCCTCGCCAAGCACCGTGCACAAACGCTACCACCGGAGGAAAAGCCAGGGCCGGGGCTCCAGCTGCAGCAGCTCCGAAACCAGCGATGACGACTCGGAAAGCAGGAGGCGTCTGGACAAGGACAGCGGGTTCACTTACTCCTGGCACAGACGGGATAGTAGCGAGGGACCACCTGGCAGCCAGGGAGATGGTGGTGGACAAAGCAAACCAAGCAATGGAAATGGAGGGGTGGACAAAACGAGCCCAGGTGATAACAGCAAAGGTGGGGGAAGTCCCTCCGGTAGCTCCGGGGGGAGCACCAACACCACCTCGGGATCCACTCGGAGATGCGCCGGATCTGGAAACTCAATGCAGCTGTCATCCAGAAGTGCAGGGGAACTGGTTGAAAGCCTGAAGCTCATGAGCCTTTGCCTAGGTTCACAGATTCATGGCAGCACGAAATACATTATTGATCCTCAAAACAGTCTCTCCTTTTCCAGTGTAAAAGTACAGGAGAAATCAACATGGAAAATGTGTATAAGCTCCAGCAGAAGTGCAAATCAGGCTTCGTCATTGGGCAGTCTAAAATTTTTTTCTGACGAAATGTCAGACACAACAAATGAATTGGAACGGCTAAAGAACAGGAACTTGAAAAACAATGTGTTACAACTACCTCTCTGTGAAAAGATATCTGTGAATATTCAGCAGAACCCAAAGGAGGGGCTGCTGTGTACCTCCAGTCAAACCAGTTGTTGTCACGTCATTTGACAATGACCTGACTTGAACAGCTCGATCTGCTTGACAGCGTCATTCTTCCTGGTCAGAGCTGTGAACACCTTGTCACGGACCCCCTTTTGTTGTCTTAAGATTTTTAAGTGGGCTTCAAGCAGTTATTTATTATACTTTATTTTGTGTTTGCTTGATGGTATGACAGTGCATGGTCTTTGCATGCTGCTAGCAGATACGTTTTTCTTTTCCAACACAAGAGGATATTTTATTGTGTAATTTTTACATTTATAATTTTACTATGGAAGATCTGGATTAAATTAAAATAAAGATCTGGATCCTAATGTAAGTGAAGCACTTAGAAGTTTCATGTTCTGCACTTAAACGAGAGAAGCTTTTGTTTGCTTACGAAATGTTAATTCTTGTTCTGACCTTCTGTGAAAACTAAAATATGTGATATGTGGCATACTTCTATGTGTCTCAAACAGAACCAAAGCAATAACGTTTTGATGCTGAAAACTCCTTAAGGGAGCTTTCAGATGTTCCAAGGCTTGTACAAAGCAAAGATGCACTGAAAATTAGTGATCTTGAAATATGATTTTAAACCCACACCTATTTGTCTTAAGCTATGATACGGATGAAGTTGTGGCTCAAAAATCAAACTGAAAAGATCTTGTTTTGCTAGAGGCAGTTTTCTTTAAAAAAAAAAAGGCAAGTAGATTTGTAAGGCAGCTTTCTCCCACAGAAATATGTTAATATTACAAGCTGACAATCTTTTTTAATATAACAAAGGTAAATTATTAAGTCTACTTCTGAGTTTTTACATGCTAACTGAAAATAAAGTATTTGTATGAATTACTTTTGTTAGTAGTATATCATGACACTTAGTATTTTAGGTTTTTACCTTGTAAACCCTCTCTGCTGTTCTCTCCTCCCCTCCCTGAGATTCCAGAAGACAATAAGGGATGGAAAACCTTTAGGTAATTGGAGTCACATTGAAATTATTGTCATTTACAGTTTCGTTAATATAACTCTTTTTAGGACTTAAAATACTGCTGTTCCCCACATGTACACCACTTACTTTCTCTCAGTAATACACTTTTTCATAAAGTCCATTTAAAATAGCCTGTAGGAAAGTGTTTCTCTCACTGCTCTGAGCCTTCCTGTCAGGTTTCCCGTTGCCATGGCAAGGTCTTGATTTAGAGTATTTCTGTACAAAAGGATACTTTTGACCAGATGAATTAACTTTGTGGAATTTTATTATCTAGAATAAAATATATTGCAGATTCCTAGTTTTGGGAAGGGCAAGAATGTTGTATTTTTTCATGCTGTGCACTGGGTCTTCTAAGCAATGCTAGTGAAACTGGGGGTACTATGTAGCAGCACCCTGGGCAGACCCCGGGTGTCCCAGAGGAGTTTGACACTGTTGAGCATCTTGTAACACTTTCAGAGCCGTCACTACAGCGCGCTTTGTGTCTGCTGTGGAGGGAGCAGAGCACCAAAGAACAGCTGGGTCAGGATGGCCACAGCTCACAACAGCTCTTGTGATTCCTGCAAGACTTCAGAGAGTCTGAAGTTCATGGGTTGTCCTTCCTGGTGAGCTGAGCCAGGGGTTCTGCTTCCAGAACAAGGCAATGGAAAGTGTTCTGCTTCTTTTAAGTTTTAATCTCTAGTTGCAGTTTAGTTAAAAGCTACAAGCATAGATGTGTGGGTGAAGCCATAGAACATAATTGCTTGAAATTTTTGAGCAGGGATCTTACCAAGGGCCAGAAATGAGATGTGTGGTTCACAGACAGTGAGCGTAACATCCACGTAGAAGACAAGTTTATAAAGGGCATTGGCAATAAACTTTATTTGTTGCAGCTTTTTTCCAAGTATTGTAAATACTTTCCTGATATGTACAGCCTTGGAATGGCACCTTTTAACTAACCCCGGGTGTATTTTGTTTCCAATGTTTTTATATACGACTGTATATATGGTGCTCACTTTAGAACAGCAGTGTTGACCATTTATGCTGCATAGTTGTATTATAGCCTTATAGTTGTGTGTGGCTGGTTGGACCTCTGGGTGTACAGATGTGTACAGATGTGTTAGTCTGAGTGCTGTCCTCTCCCCCTCTGTTGATAGGTGAATGATTGTGCATGTGGTGTACGTCGTGTTATGTCGTCATGTAAATGGAAGGGCGAGAATAACCACTACATTAAGATAATATTGGACCAAACTATTTAGAGCAAGTAAACAGTTTCTTGTACCCCTTAACGTGTCTTTAAGAGTTGCATATAGTTACAGTAGTGTATAAAGTAAATATTGTGGAAAAATGGTTAGTCTTGTATTTTTCTGTATGTGTGTATATAAAAATATATAAAAAATAATGTACCTCTAGCAACTTAACCTGTATTTAAGATGTGACAATCTTGACACAGAATTTTAAGAGTAGCAGTCTAAATAAGCAGAATTAATGAACAGAAGTATAAAAATTTCTCACCAATAAAGAATCCATGTGTGTTAAGAGGGTACAGAAATATCAACTGATTTTATTGCTTCTGGCAATGTTTGGCTTTTTCATTGTACAAACATTCATGGTGTGCGACAGAAATGGAAAATCCAGTTAATAAAAGTGATATCCTGATTGATGCATACCCAATGACTTGCATGTGGATGGGGTTTGTGTATCCTGGTGTTTGGTGTGAGAGGGCGGCACAGGCTCCAGGCCAGACCCTGCGCTGCAGCACCTGGGGAAAGCAAGGGGCTTTGCCTTGTAAGAGCCCAGCTTTGTGCATGGATGGAATCCATTTGTGAACTTCCAGGTATTTTCTTGCAGTGATTAAATGCCTTCATCTGGGCTTAGCAGTTGTCACAGTCATCTGCTGAGTTCGTCTCAGCACTGAGGGAGCTGTTCTTCAGGCAGAACTTCAGACTGTTGTTCTTTATAATGTAAAGTGGGTAATAGTAAAAATAGGGGAGGGCAGCAGTGCCAGCCCACTTTGCACCACCAGCATGTGCTGCAGTGGGGTGCACAGGGCTGCCTGGGAGCAGGCTGGCTTCTGGCATCTTGTACCTCAGAGGTGTCTGTTGGTGGCCTGTGGTTGGGGCAGCTCAGCAGCACAACCTGCGCTGCTGCAGTGATGTAACTGCTCCTGGAGCACAAACCGTAACCAGCTGGGGCTGTTATGGACACAGGGATCCAGGGCATGGAACAGGCTCTGTGAATGCAAGCCACTAAGTGGCCACTGCTCTAGGCTGGGGCACTTGTGCAGGGCTGCACCTGCAGGCTTGTGCAGCTGGGACCTTGTCCCCGGTGAGGAGCATCCCAGCTCTGGGCGCTGCAAAACGAGGTGGAGGTGGGAGCAGGAAAGGAGTGGCCAAGGAATTTGCCGGCCTGTGACTGTGACCAAGACAGGAAAGGCATAACACATCCTGCAGTGCAAGACCAAGCAGTAACATCTCAGCAAATGGTAGGTGCAGATCAGATACTTTTCATGTCAGACTTAAGGATTTTTTTCATTAGCAAATAAAGGAAAATCTCAATGCAGCTGGCTGGCAACAACATAATAAGCCAATAAGCTGGCATGTCCCCAAACATCAGAGACAACGCAGCCACTCCATTATCCTTTCCCATGGTTAAGTTTATGTGAATGAATCAGAACTGATTTGTCATTAATTCCAAATGATGACTTGCTCCCAATAAAAGGTGTTTGAGCAGTAACACCTTGGTGTGACTGTACTTGGGCAAGTGTAGCAATGACTCACTCAGTGCCTTGCTGACTGCATGCAGCCAGCCAGGCTCCCTCACTGAAGTCACAGCCATGCAGAGTTTTGAGGGACTGCTGGATTGCCCTTCTCCAGAGCAGTGTCTCTGCAGTTATCTTAGCCTGCTCCCTACCTGAACCACAGGCTCTGGCTATTTATTTATTTTTTTAGTTTTAAATTGTAATTTTAAGATGACTCAGTTTAGCCTATCTGCTTGTATTACATATTACATCAATTTCTGGAAGTCAAGATTCCTGTATTAGTGACAAAGTGAAGTCTTATTATGTAGGGGTAAAGACAGGTATGACCTCTATTTTCCCATGTGATGGAAGAATTGTGTTGTAAGAAAAAACTCAAGTATTGGGCCTGAGAAGCACAGAGAGGTAACACAGACTTCATCAGGCTCTCAGGTAAGTCATGTCAGATCTCAGGAATTCATTTCAGCAAGCCCTTGTGTAACATCTTCCTATTTCCTCCCTCTCACTGGTCTTATTTGGGAAATACAGAGCAGGGGAGGCAGAATCTGGATTTCTCTCTGCACAGTTGTGTGCCACATGCCTTCAGCCTGGGACAGGCTCCTCTAGGCACTGGGACAGCTCTGGGAGCCAGGGCCGAGGAGCTCTTCCAGCAGGCCCAGCACTGCCCTCATGATGGCAGTGATGACAGAGGCCGTCACCACAGTGCTTTGTATCAAGCACTGGGGTGCAGAGAGAGCCTCCTCTCTCAGCACCAGTCTCCAGAGCTGGCACTGAGTCACCAGGCCCTGCTGTCAGCCCTGGCCTGGCACTGCCCCTCCAGCTCCTGGGTGAGGCACGGCAGAGCATTCCTGAAGAACGCACACCGCAGTAGCAGGCATTGCTCCCAGGGGATTTGCTTATATGAAAAACGAAGCGAACTCAACTTTCTCTGAATGAGATTCAAGATCCACTCCCTTTCCCTCAGGTCTAGGAAAGCTAAAATATCCGTAACTGCTTGCCTGCTTACAGAGGAACCTTTCCTTGTAATGAGTGTTTTCCTCTCCTGTTGTCCTCAGTAGGTATCTTCAGTCAGCAAATCCCTTTGGGCAATACAATTAGACCTGTACTCACAATGTACCAGATGAGAGAACTTTTACATCATCAGCAAGTGATTTACGATGCCTTCTTAAAAACAGCTTTCTTGGATTGTTATTGCTGCTGGTAAGGAGATCTGTAAAATCCAAGTTTTAACAGACAGATACAGGCTACTCCCACACAGTCATCTTCCCAAGCAGGCTGCTCCATCCTCATCCTTGGTTTTTCCCTGAAGCTTTAGACCAGAGATAAACTTACTTTATTGCTTAGACTCAGGCACTGGTAGAACTGCCACACACCCCTGTCTGTTGGACTGCACTCCTGAAGGGCTCAGAGCCACAGCTGTCTAGAGGTGTGAGGCTCTCAGCTGGGTAAGGGACCCTGCCATGGACCTGGAAACAGATACTCAGATTCCATACCTTGTGAATGGCAGCTACTGATAAATATCTTATTCTTTCTGACATTTTCACCTGACAACTGATTTTGGTCAGTGAGTTTCATCCCTGGCATCCCACAATTTTTACAGGTGCACCTACGGCAGAAAGGAAACAACACATTCAGGAGCACAGACAGAAACAGTTTTTTCTCTCACATGAGAATTGAAAATAGATGCCACCATTAATGTATAAAAAACCCAAAAGACAAAACCCAGTACCAAACAGTATGAAACACAAGAACCCCTGCACAGTGCCAGGATAAAGAACTGTGTACAGAGGAATAGGAGATAAATTTCAGTTCAGTGACAAAATACTACTTGGCACTATGAGGAAACATTTCCCAGCAGGTTAAAGTGCGTGTTTTAGGACAGAAACAGTCTCTGTTGTGACAATGTAGCACCTGTGATGCTAAACAAGGGTTCCCCCAGTATCTGAAACTAAGTTTAATCCCTATAAAACAAAGGAGTCCCACACTTCTCACTCACACCATGGAAAGTCAGAACTCCTCCATCCCTCCTCACTTTAGGTGGAAAATGCGCCTAAGAAGAGTATTATCCCTGTTTATAGATAAGGAAGCTAAGCAGAAGTGAAGGGATTTGCCCAAGGCAAAGGCAACAGCCAACATTACTGAAGTCACTGGGTACTTACACCTCACTAGAGATTTTCCTGTTAATCCACAGAAAACAAAAGAAATGGGCCTCAAGAATGAAAACCACAAAGTCAGTTTTGCAGAAGGTGATTTGTTTCACATGATCACAGCTGATGCATGACTTGATTCCTTTTCTAACCCATTTTAGAAAGTTATTCCAGACACCTGATACAGCTGCCATCAGCAAAACACACCAACTTCATGTTCCCAGACCACCATCAAATAGCAGACCAGAAGAATCCAAAATAGCTACAAGGTCACAAGAACATACTCCAACAGGAACTCATCCCATAGATTTTTCTTCTCTGGAACTGCTCACTCAAAAACACTGACCAGGCAGTTAAAACTTGATGAAACATGAGCTACTTCAGATCAAAGTGGGCAGGAGACAGCAAAGGTGAGGAGTTTTGATGGAGAACATTTGGGTCCCCTCCTAAAAAAACCTTTGGTTTTGGGATCTCTAGAGCACTACAGGAAGGGTGACATGCTTCCCTCAGAGATCCTCAGGGCAGAGCTTTTGCAGCAGCAGCCCAGGAGCAGGCTAGGAAAGCAGCAGCCCATGAGATACCCCTGAAACAGCAGCAGCGTGGGGGATTAACAGTGGGAGAGGCAAGAAGAGAGTAGCTGTAGCACAGGTTTGCTCCTCTTCCCAGGGGAACAGTAATTTCTTACTGGGTCACACCTGCAGAGCCTGACAAAACCTAATTTTTAGTTCCAGACAAAATATATTATTTTGGCTTAGTTATATTACTCTGCTGTGGGGGCCCTGTGGCAGAAATCTGAAATGTGCAAAGTAGGCAAACACCTTAATTATGGCAGCAGCATATTTTTGTGAACAAAATTCCAGCAAGTACCACATACAGTTACATCCACCAACACTGAACATCACAGCAGCCAAAAATCAACTGTCTCAAGGTCACAGGAGCAAACACTGTAGATTTTGGTGCTATTACTGTCAGAAAACAATTAAACATTAGGACAGCTACCTTTTTGTGAAATACAAGGAAAACCAAATCAGACATTCATTACAAACACAAGTACTGGTGTATCAAGTATCAAGTTTAATGCATCTGTTACTGTTAGTTCATTTAACCAGATGATCCATTCATACAATACTGCAGTTCAGAATCCAGGGGAGTGATACCAACATCCAGTGTTAATTAGAAAATAAATATGCTTCATAAGTCACTGATCAACAATCTGTTTCCTACCAATTTTTTTTTACCTAGCTCTTGAAAAGATTTTAGCTGGGATCTGTTTAGAGAACCAGCAGACAGGAGTATGTAATACATATTCTATAAATATTTATGTTCAACTATTTCTCAGCTCAAATAATGAAATACATTGTTGTTCCCTATGAAATGTATAACATGCTTAAATTAATTTGCTGTGGAAAAGCAGCAGCTAATATGCAAATCTCTGAAATAATAGAGGATTGATTAGCTATTGTAATGAAGGAACAAAAGGGGCAATAACCATAAAGGGAGAGTAAATTAAATAATAGTCTGCTTTTTTTTCCCTCTTTAGAAAGTTGCAGCTGAAAATTCTAGTTAGCTTCTGGAAGCTTCCTCACAGGATCTGTTTTCAATCACTCAAAGTACAGCAAATCTGGCAGATTTTATCCAGGCCTGGCATAAGCTGGAGTGCTTTATTTGGTGTTACCTTCACAAGCAGTTGCGTATGAGAAACAAAGAGAGCAGGAAAAAATACAGGGTTTTACAGTGTCAGGCAAAGATTATTTACCAAGTTTCATATAAGCAGGTGCCACCTACTCAGTAGATGCTGGAGGGTGCACTCTGAGTGCCACACATGACCAAAAAACCCTGGCTCCGCCTCACATGTGACCGCCTTAGTCATCCTCATTCCTCCGTGTTTACTCCTTCAGGGACTCCGCAGCCAGCTTCATTTGCTGCCAGGGGAGAGAAGAACAGAGACAGACGCTGAGTACAGTGGCAGCAGGAGGAATTACACAAATAAGCTAGAGCTTAACGCAGAGCACTTCAGAATCCAACTGAGTAATAAAACCACACCAAAAAAAGCTTGTGCATTCAAAAACAAAAAAATACCAGTCTGTCGTGCCTGATTTTTACAAAATACACAATTTTAACAGAGGCATTACTTTCGTCCGCCAAAACACTCAAATGGGAATGCAATTTGTATGTTATCATTATTTTTGTGATGAATAATGCCTTACATGAAAGTCATTTAGCCTTAAATATTTAGGCTTTTAAGCTGATCTCAAAAGGTCAATGAACTGACAAACTGCTGCCCCCACTTCCCATTGCAACAATCTGTTAAATGTCATTCAGTATTTCTTTTTTGTTGTTGTTGTTGAATTGAATAAAAACATCCTGTGATATAAGAAGGAGGTAGCAGACTGCTATGGTGATATATGTAATTTCCAATCCTGTTGATAACCAGTTTTGTTTTCATTATCCTAGGATGTCACCAGAGAGATCTCCATGTGAAACCAGGATAGCAATCCCAGGTGATGAAAGTATCTGCTGAGTACAAGAAAACAGAACCACTCTGTGAAGCTCCTTGTTAAAGAGAATGTTTCATAACACAGAACTTAGAGAGGCAAAGAGTTTCAACTGTGCCAAAGGCATCTCTCACACATCACCTGGGGGTTGTCAGCCAACGGCTCAGCAACGTCTGAAAGGCTGGAAGCACCCTGCTATACCAAGGAATAATCAGTGCTTCAAGTCCTCAAAGAAGAAGGAAGAGACAACAGTCACAGGAAGGAGACAAGAGGGAGACCAGCCCACAGGACAGGCTGAGGAGCAGAAGCTGAGGAGATGCACAGCACTGCTGGAATTCACTCATGCCCAGCATCACCGCCTTCTTGCAGGCAATTTGGCAGACAAGGAAACAAAAAGGCTGGACATGAAGAAATGTGAGTGACCATATGAAGAAACAATTTATGCAGCTTTCAACTTGCTAAGTAGGTTCTGTATCATTCCCTCAGTGGAAGATGGACATGTGCTACTGAGTTGAAGTTGTTTCTTTAACATTTATATTTGATCTCATAGAAATGGCCCGTAAGAGCTACTGAAAAGAGAAGTATCTAATAATGCTATGCCAAAAATTGGAAAAACAAAAACTGCAAATAAAGGGTATACTATCATTCAACATGGGATACAAAGATGCCAGATGCTTCAACACAGCACCTTCTACCTTTACTTTGCTGCTAGTCTGGGCCTGAACCTATTCCAAAACACCACTCTGCATGCTAAAACATACCCACAACAACCTTTCTTTACCATTTTTATCTGTATTTCCATGCCATCTACAAGTGAAGTAAAATTAGTTTGTGATACAAATATTTATATGCTTCTCCATAGCAACAGGGCAGGGAAAAAAGCCACAGCTAAAGGCTGGAATACAGATAGATTCCTCTTCTACATCCTGATTCACTTATTTAAATAAATGCCTGAATAAAACTACAGCATCTTTAATTAAAATTACTTTTTCTCCTATTGCAAAAACATAGACACAGAAGACAGCACCTTCATTCAGTTCCTGATTCATCAAATACAAACCTAATTCTCTTCTTTTGGAATAATTTTCTTAAATTCTGTATGCTGGTGTAATTACATGGGGATTGATGAGGAATGCAGAAGACTAGAAAGGTATTTTTATTCTCTGATCTCTGCAGAGCTTGCCAAAGTCTGGGAAAAAAACAAGCACGAGAGTGCTAATGATGACTAAAAGAAATCTGTCCAAAAACTCTGTACAAGCTGGACCACTCTCATTTATTTTTGAAGGTCTTTCTAATTTTAACTGAGCTAATCTTAAACTAGGATTGTCTTGTATTGGCAATATTATGCTATCATATTTAAAATACGTGATATGAACAAACAAATGTCCCAGCTTCTTGAGCAGGCCAGTGAGTAGAAAAACCTCTTAAAACAGTTGCTGCCATGGCACACAAGGCCTGGTCAAAATCAGACCAAATGTAGTCATACACATATATCAGGAAATGAATCATAAGCCATGTGAGAACCCCAAGAGCTGTGTATTTCATTTCTTCTTTATAGTTTCTAATACTGAAATGGATTTTGCAGTACCTGGCAGCAGAAGGCTTCCCCAAGAGATATCACCTGGGCAAGCAAAATGTGGTGGCACCTTTAAACAGAGAAACTCTTTGCCAAGTTCAGGCTGAAGAATTTTTAAATTTTCTTTCTTTTTTTATTGTGAAAGTAAATGTTCCAGTTCAATGTGAAAATATTTCTCTAAGACAACACAAGGGAAAGGGAGTGTATTTTTAAATTGTTATTGCTGAGAAAGGGAACTGATGAGGTACCTTTTTTAAGATCATTTTCTGCCTGCCAGCCCTAACAGGTTCACTGGGAAACCTGTGGGGCTGAGTTAACTACTCTTCCCCAAAAAAGATATTTCTTTGTAAGCTTCAAGAAGTATAGTAAAAATATAGAAAAGAGGTATTAAAAATGTTTTGATCTACTTGTTAAACCTACTAGATACATAATGATAAAAACCTGCTCATTTCAGGGGTATTAAAAGCCTCTGTGAACTAATCAGAGGTACAGCTCATAAATGAGTTGGTTCAAGAAGCCATTCTTCATTTATTGTCAGCTGAGAGTTACTAATGAAAGGTTTATACTTACTGTTCTGTTTTATACAGCACCCTTAGCAACAGCAGCCTATGCATGCAATACACGAGTGAAACGTGTTTAAGCTCGTATTACTTTTGGTGGGGCTACAGTGTTGTTTATCCTAAAATTCTACTATTAGGAAATGCTCTAAAATATTTATCTGCTATAATACAATAGATTTGCTATTTCCATATTATTAAGTTTACATTTCCTTGTAAAGCACATGTAATATAATTAGACAGTACGTCCAGGAGAAATAGCAAAAAATCCTTCAATGTGGTTTACAAACAAACTTTATGAATTTCTTAGACTTCCCTACATTTCAATATTAAATTTTCTCAAAGGACTTTATTAAAATGGAACAGATACTTTCATACCACAAACAGAGCTGCATACCAAGCATGGAAATCAGGCTATTTCCTTTGTGGGCTCACTCACAAGCAGAAACACCAACTTTAGTTACAGGGTATGGCTGTGGTAGCTCTCCAGTCAGAGGGGCTTTGGAAGTCTAAGCATGTGATTTATTGTTGACAGTGCTGTCAACAATACCAAAATACAAAATTATGCAGCTACAAACTTGAAGTAACAGAAATACACAGCAGCACCAGAGACCTCAACTACAGCAAAACCCGAGGAGCTGACAAGGGATTTACCAGCAGCAGTGCCAGGGCTTGGCTCAAGCCACGGCCTCGCTGGAAGTGCAGGATGTTTCCACATGGCACAGGGAGGACTGTGACCAACCTTGTCTCACCTTCCTGTCTTGTAGCCAGGGCTGAGGAGCTGCTTTGCCCCTCACTCTGCACAGCAGGGCTGCTTTGGGCCAGGACTCAGCATGTCCCAGCACGTGGCTTCCTTCTGCCCCTGGGCTGAGAGGCAGGAGCTGCCTCTCACACCCCCACCCCACCCTTGTCAATCTGTGACCTCTCTGCACCACGGGACGACAGAGGAAACCCAGCATTCCTGCTGTCCCAGTGCTGGTTTCACACACATTCATGACCTAATCAAACACTTTCACCTTTCCTTTATGGTTTCTGTGGGACAGCCAACATTTAACAGGCGCTAACAGCCTTTGCTGGTTTTATGTTGATTTACTGCCCTTGCTGAGCTCTGTGTCAGATACCCACAACACTGTTATTTTCCAGTTATGCTTAGACCTGGTAAGCCAGCCCATAACTACTCTTAATTTTACTACTGTGTGTGTTAATGCCAACTGACAATTCAACCACCACTTGAGGAAAACAATTTAAAAAATAGAAAGTATATAGAAGCGAAAACCAAAGAAACCAGGATTTACTGACTCACTGGTTTGGTGCTTTCCACAGGTATACTCAATGTACACATAAGTTTGTACATACGAAGAACAGACATATAAACAGTTTATACTAAATATAAGAATACATGAAGGCAGATGTTGTTTTATCAGCAACCCCATCTTCTGGTTTTCCTGTGTTCACCATGTGGAACAGCTCATAAGCAGTTACAAAGAGCAAAAGCACATGGTATCTTTCCCACCTTCTGGCATTAATTATAATATGAAAACATGACATATATATATTAAATTCTTCTTCTGTAATGGCGTCCAATCACAACAATAGTACTTTCTTAGCTCTTGAGCTGTCTCAAGAACTGTATCAGCTTAATCTGTAAGCACCAACCAGTTATAGATGAGGCAAATTAACACCCACTTCAAAACTCAGTAAGTCTCTTTCACATGCAGTATTTTATTCTATGTGAAGGTTTAAAAGCTTATTTAATGGAAATTTGTTTTCACTGATTACAGTGGTATAAGGTTATGGTAACTTCATACCTAGAATCACAAATCTCTCACGGTTTTTTTTCTATGGCACTGAACACTCCGCAGGGAACGGCACTTAAGGACACCAGCCTTGGGGTTACTTTTAAGTTGCATTTCTGACTGACCACTTTTCCAGCAACCTGTTTGTTTCCTTAGCTGGAAATAGATACTGCTATCAAGATGCTTCTTGATAGCAGTAATAACCAGTCCCTATACTAGTACAGTTCTGTTTACAAATCCCAGGACCACAACACACACTGAATGCTTACTTTCAGCTGTCATCCTTCACAAGCCCTCATTCTTCTTGAAAGCTATTGATTTCCAGAATACAGTTTCTCCCCTACTTCAGTAGTATGATAGAAGACTTGTAGGAACAATTTCACAACTTTCTCATTTCCCAGAGCCAAGGCAAATGCCCTTTGATGCTGCAACCCAGGAAAGCCACACATGAACATTGAACAGTCAAATGCAGATTTTTCATAAGGAAGTGAAAACCATTTTAAACTGAAGATAACAAAGAAACAAATCCTGAATTGTCACTCTCACAAGGACTGTAAGCAATTACAGCAATTTAAATTTTTAAGGAATATTTACTAATCTCCTTACTTCTAGGTTGCACCTGAAAGATTATATCTGGTTTTGGGCCCTCCAGTGTAAGAAGGATACCAATCAACTCTTCCAAGCCTAACTATGGGATCCAAGATGGGCAGGGAGGTGATGCACATGCCCTGAGACACCTGCCAATATCTACAAGGAGGTCAGCAAGAAGATGTAATTAGAGTCTTGGCCAGGGTGCGCAGCCAGGGAAGAAATGGTCATTAAAAAATAAGCCAAGTAAGCCCCAACAGAAAACATTTCACTACAAGGATAACTAAGCATTGCAGCAGGGACACAGGGAGGTTTTGGAGTCTCTGTCCTCAAAGCACCTGACAGGAAACCCCACCTCTCACATCCCTGGGGTCTAAATTTGGTGCCAATCCTATCCTGAGCAGGAAGTAGGACTACTGATCTCCTGAGGTGCTTCCCAGATGGAGAGATTTTTATAGTTGTTTCTACAGGAATTGTGACAGGAAGTTTGCCCAGACTCCACAGACTGAGAGTGGGGATCTGATTCAAGAAATAGAAAGTAATGGGAAAGACAAAAAAAAAGTTCTCTCCTTTCTTGTATGCCTAATTCAAGATAGACTACCAAGTACAAAGCCAATGTTAATGAAACAATAGGTTTGCAAAATTAGTAAGTGCAGAGTCAGGAAAACTTGCAGAATCACATAATTTGTGCCTTAGAGTACTATGCCTGATTAACAGCACTGTGAGGAATAGCAGACAAAGCAACCCCATTTGTAGCACTTTTTTTTCACCAAGATTTTTTTTCTAATCTACTTCAGATTGTCTCTGATTTAAATTGCAAAGTATTAATTAATACTCATTACAATATTCTTACAGTATTAGTCACCCTTTTCTGAACCTTATTTTAGTCAGTAGACAGTACAAAAATGAAGAATAGTGGAAATCACACAAGACAGTCTAATAGTATCTTCTTCAGAATATAGCTTATGCATTCTGCCCCTCAAAGTATTTAAATTTTTTTTGTCCTTGCGCAGCTCATATTTCATAACCCTTTTTCACCATAACTGGCCATGTAGTTGCCAAGTGGCACATAAATACACAATGTTAAACAATATGTCTGAATGCCTGATGAGGAGTGTGTGCCAAAACCACCCTCACAGGATGCCAGTCCAGCTCAAGGGATGCTCTTCCCTTTAGCTTATGCAATTACCTCTCACCCAATCAGCAGCTGGCAAATAGATTTTGGAGTCAGAAAATATTGACTGGCTATGAAAGCAATGATGCAAAAATGTGCAATGTGACATGACCTTGGTGACATCTCAAAGGGATGGACTGTGCAGTGCCACACACATTTCTTTAATTTTGTGCCCTGGGTCATACAGACATCACTATGGTTTAAGGGTGCAGTTGGCCCTTAGTTAACACATCAGTGATACTTTAATGGTTTCAGGGCGAGAAATGAAACAATTTATTTTCTCTGGGGTTTTGGATGATGTTAATTAATTACCTGCTTGCAATTACTAGTTACCATCAAGAGAAAATGAGTAAACTAAACTGTTCTGCCTCTCTGAAATTTAACAAGCTTATTCACTAAGCAGGGTGTCCCTGAGCAGGCACATATCCTTTGGAACGGAAATATCCTGCACTTGGAGAGTTTAACAAGCCTTCTGGACACAAATTCCTAATATATGGATATGGCTGACACTGAAGCTTAACTGCAGACATAGCTTTAAATCAACTGTAATCTCCTTCTCTGGTGATATTCAAATGCCATCTGGACAAAGTCCTAAGCAGCATACTCTGGGGGTCCCTGCTTGAGCAGGGAGGTTGGACTAGCTGATCTCCAGAGGTTTCTTCCAACTGACCCATTCTGTGGTTCTGTGACAGCAGTAAAAGCCTGGCTAACAAGCAGGCTGCTCAATATGCACTAATTTACCACTTAAGCTCACATCTTGCACTCATTCTGCCTCATGATCGAGGAGGTACAGCTGAAAGCAGCCAAACAGCCTCTGAAGCAACCCTGGCAGTGGTGGTGAAGGGCTTGAAGGCAGTCAGTGGCACTGCAGGGGGACAGCGAGAGTCCTTCCTCCTCACACTGCTTGAGTGGCCAAGTGCTTGGGTGAAGGGAAAAATACACAGCTCACTACAGCTTCTGCAGAAGGTATGTTTCAGACTAATTCTGTGCTTCCATTTTTTCCAGCTTAAAGCTGGGAGGAACCTGCTGGGTTACAGACACAAGCCTCCCCCGAGTGCATAAACCCACGTCACAGAGATTTAGCCAGGGGAGACCACACAGCATCAATTCTGGTATTGCACAGGCCAAAACCCACAGCTGTTGCCAACATCCTTTAGCAAATCTATTGTACAAAAAGGCAAGAGACCAGTTTAAACTATTTAATGCCACAAAATGAGCAGGGGAAAAACTCAAAGAGCATGAACATGTCTCCTTGTAATCCATGCAACACCAGGGAACAGACTGTGTGAAAAATAGAGACAATGTCTCAAAATGGATTATGCTCAACCCTTAAAAACACACAAAAAAAATGTTCCACTACTTTCTGAACACAAATTTGTCCCTCCCTGGAACCCAGGCCCATAAACCCCAACACCTGAGCACTACTAGAGTCCTACCTACCCTTTGCTCTGCCAGTGGACACAAAGGCATGGCTAGCCCCAGCCCTAGCCCAGCTGGTCTCAGTTTAACCTTTGCTCAATTGTGGAGCCATAAAGAGCCCAACTTGGCTTCAAATAAAACAAGAAGTTTACTCCTCTATGCAGAACATTCACTGGGTAATCTAGATCAGCCTCCAGATATGAAACTAAGAACCCAACTTCAGGCACTGTTTTTGGAAATTACCATCTGTGACATAAATCTGACATAAATAAGCAGGAAAATTTGCAGGAGGCACAGCTGTTCTCTGTCCCACAACCACACAGCAGCCACAATGCTGCAAGCACAAAATTCCCATTTCTTTGCGGCAGGCAAGAAACTCACAAATACGTCAGAATATGCCAGAGAAATCAAATGCATGAAAAATATAAGTAGAAAATTTTATAGTATATCTGAAATAAAAGCTACATGTTGGGAAATCAGACCTCAGTGCTGGGCAGACACATAGGAAAAGTAACCACTGTTGTGAAGGGAGTTCCTTCTAAGAGGGACTTTGACTATTTATCTGTTGTATCAGCATGAAAAGTAAGTTTAATTCTGAAGTACCTGCTACCACAGTATTAAAAACTATATTTGAATGCAGCAAAGTAGGAAAACCTAGTGAATGTTTATAATGTTTGGTGAAGAACTATTCTCAATTCTACCCAAAAGCTTATTAGGCAAGGAGTCCAAGGCCAGCAACAAAGGGACCTGCCAGGCAATCTTATTTGTTTTCCTCCCCTGCAGAGACTCTCCTGACCCAAGTACGTTATTACAATATAATTTTGAGTAATATTTTCTTTCTTGCTTTTCTCTTCAAAGACAAGTTGTCTTCTACTTCCTGAGAGGCCTCTGTGATTGCCTAGTTAAAGTCTAGTGAAAAATAATCAACACAGAGCTGGTAAACAATTTCTAGTTACAGTAATTTTATAAATATTCTGAAGCGATCAACTCTGTGAATGTTAAAGTGTGTCAAATATTCTTTAAATACTTACAAAATGGCAATGGTACCACTGGTAGAATTTCTTCCTTCACCAGAGATACCAGTGAAAAGGCAAATTTCCTCCTGCCACATTCCCAGGTCCTCAGTGAGACCATGCACTCATGGAAAGAAATAAATTGTTTTCCCTTAAACAATGGGCCAAACTTAAGCATCAACTGATTACAGGCTACTGACTTGCTCTTAAATCTATATTTAAATCAATGTGTGTCTGATCAGATAAAGTCAGTTACTCAAATTAGTTATGGTAGATTTATGGATTGGTCTGGCTCAGGAAGTTCTTGAACTAAGCAAGGGCAGAGGATGGGTAGACAGATGCTGGTCCTGCCTTTTGCTCCATCCTAGACATCTCCATATTGCCACTTTAGAGGTTTTGGTACTAGTATGAAAATATACATGTACACAAAGGACACAGCTTACTAAACATGCCATTTTCATTGAAGAGGCACAACTGGACACAGAGCATTACACAGCATTACTCTCACTGTACTACAACAGACTGTCTAGTAAGCAGGTAGGAGAGTAAAAGGTTAGTTTGGGAGTTTATAATTCCATTTCTTAAAAATGAGTTAAGTTGTAATAGCTGACCTAAATTATAGGTATGGCAATATTTATAAATTTATAATCTTTATAAATTGCCCTGCTAAGCCTGTTGCAATTCTACCCTAGCAAAGGGTAAAGGTCTGGTTTCCGTGAAGGCAATGGCAAAGTTCTCTTTTACTACAGTGAAACCATACTTTCTCACTTTCTCTTTTATATGTGTCCAGTCTTGTGAGTGAACAAAATGCTTTTTCCTTTTTCCTAACATATTAGTGGGAAGAAAACCTCTTTGCTGTAGGCTGCTCACCACCTTTGTTTTGAAGTGATATAGTGCTATTCCTTCACAGCCCTCTGTTCAGAGCTACCTGCACTGTATCAGACACCTTCACAAAGTTCTGTGCCTTTCTAAAACCAACAGCTTTGCAAAGCTTTATGAAATTCTTTTGCAATAAAGGGGGACTTGAAGCTGTATAAGAGCAACAATTTTCAGTCTGAAGAGAGATAATATTTTAAGAAACTTTGTAATATAAAGACAAACAACAACCTGCAGATATGTTGAGTATTAGCATTTACTCTTTCTGAGATCTGCTTGAGTGCCTTTGAACACCCTATGCTATGTAACTGAGACACTACAGAAAAAAAAATGAGATGAGGTTTAAATTGAAAAAATGGATGAATGATTTCCGATTATTTAATTTTATTATTTTCATGCCTTGCCAACCTTATAATCCCAGTCTCTTTCTGTTAATTTAAATTTTGTGCAATACAATACATAAAGGCAGAGTACATGTATTACATAAAATACATCTACATTTGTAAGAATTTCTTTTAATAATATTGAAGTTTTAAAGTTTAGAAATTCACGTTAAGATTGTTACTTTCTAAACAAAACTTGAATGATTACAAAAATGGTTATGCATAGGACAATTATTCTTTTACTTTGTCAATATGAACCCTGTGTCTATGCAGGCTTTCCATGCACATACTAAGTCAATTTTCATATGCCTTGGTAACACTCCTCCTTATTTTATCTGCTTTTTAATTTCCTTAAAGTATTTTTGCTTTAATAAAGCTTTTTACTCCATTTCATGATTTATTCCTTGTGGATTCCCTGTTCTTCTACTGTCCTAGCTATACCCTCTCCCCTTATTTTCACTTTCAATTCCTTTGAAATGAGAAATCTTTCCCTTCTGCCTTTAAATTCACAGGTGGGTAAGCATCAGATTTGCTGGCAGAAAATCTGCTGAGAAGACTGGCCCTGGAGGCTGCAGCTTCCCGGTGGGAAGAGAGCCACACTCCTCCTCCCACTGCCATTATCCTGCTCTGCCTTTCAGGAGCAGTGGGAACCAAAGGAAGGACAAAATACTGCTAGCACAGCCCTGGCTTTGGGGCTCTGCTCTGAGGGGCTGGATAAAGCCTGACAATAAATTGAAGCCTAGAAATAAATGTGCAACATATATATGCAGCTCCAGTCCAGCTGCTGTTCTAGATTGACCCCCTTCTTTTGCTTCAATGGAAATTAGGGCTAATGGTGCCAGCTTCAGCATGCACTGAGGGATTAACTATTGTGATTCATGATAAATTGCCACACTAATTTAGTTCTATCAGACCTCAAGGCTTCTCTTTGGAATGTTTGTTATACATTGCAAAGTGCTTTTACTGGATACCCTGGGTTACCAGTACCATCACTCTCCTATTCATCAACTTTATCACAACAAATCTATTATCGAGGATGCAACACAAACATCTAAAGTAATTTCTCTTCAACGTAGCACATCCAAACTGTCCCACTGCTATAGAAATACTGTACAACCATTTTTGAGAAAATATGTTGTAAATTTTATAGTAAGACCTTTATAAAACAGGTTGTTACATCTGTCAAACCAACCGTATTGTAACAAACATGCCAGTAAGTGCTGTGAAAAGACTTTAAATAAAAGCTGAAAACATCATATGATTTTGCATCAGTTAAGTGAGTCAATATTATCCAGTGAGTCACCTAGCTAATTCACAGCAAATTTATGTGATGGTATAAGATGGAAGGTGAACACACATTTCCACAGATCCTTAAGGGCAAATCAAATACGCAAGCTAGGGCAAGACAAATAATTGCAAAATATTAACAAGCTGCAGAAATCCATTTTCTGCACTTTGCACTTGATAATATGTCAGTGCTCACATGCTCTGCTTCCTTCTTGGCACTGGAAAGAATCGGAAAGTGAAGACACACCATTATAGGACCAATAGAACTGCAAGAACCATGGCCATTAGTTACATCCTTTTCCGAAAGAGTAACATTTCACAACTACAGCAAAAGACTTCTTCAATAAACTAAAGCAAATATCTCTTATGCATTAAAATGACAGCACATCATTTCCCCTACTAATAGGAAATTACAATAATATTAGTAGTGTAAGGAAATACAGCAAAGGCTGTGGCTTAGTCAGCCAGTGTAACAATGCTTCTACCAAGGACCTGAATAGAATCCACACACCCAGATTCTCATTCTCTCTCTCTGTACCTGTATACTGCATTTATTTAAGTATCTAAAAAAATAAAGAAAATGCATTCATAAAAAAGACTGTAACAGTGTTTGTATTTAAAGAGGCATTATCCACAATATTAATGGGAGGTTCTTAGTTTTTGGTTTCCATGTGTTGGTTTTTACTAACCTGAAAATTCTCCTTCCAGTGCCTTCCTCATTTGTAACTGTGAAATTTTGGAACTGGCCAATATTGCTACCATAATGTTATAAGGAATTCACACTTCAGTCCAGCAAAGGAGTTTTTCAGCAGGCAGTATATACTAAAGACTAATGAGCATTGAGCACTAATTTAAAATATGTGTTATATATGTTACTCTGTATTACTCAGTATGAATTTAGTATAAATAACCTTCAAGTATTTATATTAGAATTTTGCCTTCCTGTTAACTTTTGATCAAAGAAACATATCCCACTGAAATCGCCATCTGCTGAACTTGCTTCTTGACTTTGTTTCATCTTTCTGTGACATGGGAATAATCACCAATACTATCGGGAAAAAAATATATATATAACACCTTAAATAAGTTTTCTCTCTTCTGAAATCTGCAGGGGTTTGACTAAAAAGAAGAAAAGAAGGGTTTGTCCTTTGCTAGTGAATGGCTGAATCGCCTTTCATGATTTCTGCTGATCAGTGAAAAAACAGGAATGAAAACACAGCTCAGAATCACTAAGATCCTTATAAATGCTCTTGTATTAGATGCTTATGCAACAAACTGGAAGATTCACAGTGGCATTAAAAATAATCTCATTTGTGAAGCAGAAATTAACATTCTCCCTATTGATGAGATAAGCTTAAAACTAATTGATACAGCAAATAAGCAACTGCTCCCATTAATTGTTCTAAAGTTTTAATTGTTCACTACACTTTCATATACTTCTCATGGAAACAACAGGACAGCTCACTCCCAGAGAAAAAGTTACTGAATAAACTAATTAATTGTTTGGTCTGGTAATTTCAACATCACCATGTTAAAAACAAATAAGGTAAGCTCTGGGTGTGCCCCACCTGCAGAAGAAAGGCGTCTTCTTGCCACATGCAAGTCTAATTTATATACTTAAAGAGTTTCTCAATCTGGCAGACCAGTTAAATTCTGGGTTTACCCAACAGTACCTTCACCAATCCAAACCCATCTGTCTTTCATTTCATTAAGAATTTACCTCACTACTGGTTACCAAATGTAAGCTAGAATATGTTAAGAACAGATCTTTCCATCTCCCAAAAAAGGAAAAAGACAGACTGATTCATTTGATAGAATTTCTCAAGTCAGAAACAGAAGGACCAAAATCACAAGAACCTTATCTATTTAGCTGATTTACTCCTCTTATATAAAAAAGTAATCCTACCTTCTGAAAAAATCCAATCGCTCAAGAAGATGCTGGTAACAACCCCTACCCCCTTTCACAAAAACAGACCTCTTTAGTTTTTCAATTTATTTCAAACAATTCAAACACAGAATTTCTCTTCAACAAATATCCAGCAATCCCTGCTGTATTATGTGCAGTCCTGCTCTTCCAACAGCATGCAAATTGTCCTTAATCATCTAAGGCTCTGTTACTGGCTAAACTTTTAACTTTTTCAATTATTTTTTTTTTTTTTTCCTTCCTAGGTAACCAAAAGCAATGCAGAAGGCAGAACTGTAAAAAGTTTTTGAAACTTGCATGGGCAAGCAGATGGTGACCTGTACCTGCAGCACAGACATCCAAAAAGACTTAACACCTGGGCATTTTTATAGAGATCTAAGGCAATAGAAGTTTTAATGTGCTTAAGCCCTCTAAGTGCTACAAATAAATAAACACTGCAGAATAAATGGTTACATAACACACACCTCTTTTGTCTCAGGGTCTGACCTGAGTATTAAAAAACAGGGTTTGGTGATCCTTTCTGGCAGATGTATCATATCCAACATGAAGATTACAAAAATAATTACAAAAACTTTTCAAATCTTTCCACTTTTCCCTATTTCTTTCCTATCAAAAGCTATGGAATCACCAAACCTGCACATGTCTGCTAAACCTGAAAAATATTTTCTCTGCATTGAAATTTAAACTTCTAACATGTCTTCAAAGGAACTCTAATCGGTCACATCCCTGAAAGTTTAATCAACCAACCTGGACATTAGAACATTATTGCTCAAAATGGAAGAAGCCTTAAAGATCACCTCATTCCAATCCCCCTGTCATGGGCAGTGACAC
>VWYI01050857.1:0-35626 GCA_013399455.1 Anthoscopus minutus
GAATATTTTTCAACCTGTAGTAAAAGTATTTATATTTAAAATATTTTCTTCTTTAATTCATATTGCTACAATATTCTCTCTTCTACATGTAAAATAAGTTGAATTTTTTCTTTACAACTCAGATTAGTCCTAATGATTTTCTGTGGCATAGCTGTATCATCGTGGTATTTAAGTGCTAAAAATAAATCAATTTAGGCAGTTTGGGTTTGGCCACTTAATTAGCTGGCTCTAAGTTAAAAATATGCATGAATAGGGCTCTACCAGAAGGTGGCATTTCCAGAAAGATGGTTCATTCTAAAGCAGGCTGAGGATGCTGCCCTCCCAGACTGCCAAGGAGTTAACCCTGTCCTTTGGTTTTGCCCCTGCTCAGCTGGGACAGTGTTCATCTGCTCACAGGTGCCCACAAGTCAAACCAGGACCTGCACTATTTACATCTGCCCCTTAACTTGCAGCAGGTTTACAGCACAACAAGACATGGTTTGTTGGTTTGGGGTTGTTTTGAGCAGAGACAGAAATACAAGACGAGAAAAACCTTCAGTAGGACACTTGAAGATCTTGCCTTATTGCTTCAGCATTCAGCAGGGCCTCAACAAAAAGGTCTTTTTCCATCCCTTTTGCCAAGATCATTGGCAACCATACATACATGAGGAAAGGGCAGGTTGTGCTGCCCACACTGGCTGCCCACAGATTCTCTACCACCATCACAGCACGAAAATTCTGTGTATAAACACAAACACGGCAGAGTAAGTCACAAAAGACTACCTTCAAAAGCAATAAAGGTATTGTTTCCATCCTTTCCATATCTACACCTTCCACAATTAAGTACAATTGCAAATAAATCACCTTGATTAGAAATTTTTGCTTTCCATTTTTGTCTATTTACAAGATTTTAACTTCATCCACATAGGAAGTGCAAAGGGTCTATTAAACCATTAGGAAAATCACACGGGACAAAGGAAAAGCTGATACACATGCTAAAGTGTCATAAATATTGCATTTTTCAAATAATTTCTACACAGAATAATTAACAGATTTACTTACAAATCGCCATAAAATTCATTATGCATCTAGTATAAATTTTCCAACTAGTTTGTAACATTTTTATTACACAAATGTCCTTTGCTGAAATGCCTAAAATTTATGGAATATGTCCCTCTTTGATTTAAAACCCTAAAAAACACTCTAAAATAGCGCATTCTCAAGTTAATTTCATCCTATATTCATATTTTCTTTTGTAATATGACATTGAAATTGTTTTCTGATATATATACACTTTAAAAACCAGCTAATTAAGTCTGCAGCCATTCCCTAATCATGGCTGTAATTTGTTTTCTGCTAAATTTACCCTTTCTCTTATAGCAATTTGAAAAGATGTTTAACTCTCTTGGACATGACTGCCTTTTTATGACTTCCTTACGCCCAGTTCCTAACAAAGATTATTACGCATGCTTGCTTATTTTTGATCACTTCATTAGGCAACTAAAGGGTCATTGGGACCCTCATGTTGCTAAAATTAAGTGTAGTCATAGGCCTTTTAGGGATCAGAGCCTGACTATTTAGATGACAATGTGATTTTTTTTTTTCTTTTTAACACAGCAGTCATAGATCATACACACAGCTAAGGCAGAGACAAGGTTAGGCACATTAATTTATTCAGGGCTCCATGTTGCCAATTCAATTTTAACACAAAATCTGCTGAATTGTGGAAGCTTTCATATGAATCTGGCAGACTTGATGATATAGTAGGCTTTTTTTTTAAACAAAGGATTGAAATTTTATTTGATTTTGCACTCTAAGTAAGCTATTTGTATTGTGAAACATTATAGATTGTCAGATAAGGATTGCACACAAATGTATACATTTCAGTATATATTTCAGTGCAAAAATTTGTTTGCAGTTCTGGTTTTTATGTTTGATATCTTATTTTGAAAGCATTTTCTCTTACGTCCTCTAAAGGACTAGTAAATACTTGAAAATTAATCTTCAGCATGTTAATATTCAGAAATAGAGCAAATCACTGACAACATTCCTATAACATTCATTATTTACACATATCTTCCACCCCAGATGTAATCATAAATGACATAATTTTTCCTATGCCTTAATTGATTATACAAAACACTTCATGGCTATGTGCAATACATAATTAATGTAATTTCAACATATATCTTCTACTCACAGCTCTGAAAAGAGAAATAAACACCATTTTCCCTAATTAAAACCATCCAATCATTAATATTTAGTCATTAATGGGAGAAAATGTCACTGGTGGTTTGGAGGCACTGCAATACACACCAAGCGTGGCAATAAAAATATGATCACATATTAAAAAAAATTCAAATAAATGTTTTCCTTCCTGGGGAAAGGACTAAAAGAGGGTTTGTACCATTCACCAGACATGCTTAATCTTAAAAGCCCAAGGTCAAGATGATTAAAAAATGGAACTGAATGTCAGGAGAGAAATCTTCTCATGATAATTCTGGCTGCAAAATGCTTCAGAGTTCACAAATACTTTGGGCTTTATCAGTACAACTCACTCATGCACTAAGTGCACTGGGCTCAGATGACCACTCCTGAACTCACATGAACTTCTGGGAAAACAAAACACTTTGTGAGCACAAGGACTTAGAGATGTAGCATAGAATATTATTTCAGGTAAAGGGAAAAGAGACTGGGTGATACATACTGTAATCTACAAATTATGTTATTCTGTGTACATAGATATCAGTGGAATAAATCATGCTTGTTCAAGTAATTTCAATGTCTGAGACTTGCAGAAAGTGAGCAAAATAACTTTCACCAGGTTAACTCAGAAAAGACAAAAAATATCTGAAAAGTGACTCTGTAATAAATTTATATATATATTATGCTGAAAAAACTGGTTTAAAATTAGTTTCCTTAGCTTGTTCACATTATTAAGATTTACCACCTTCATGGGTGTTTAAACTATAGCAGATCTTGAGTATTAACAGTAGACAAAACATTTCTAGAAATCCCATGCTAGGACAATACCCTTTCTAGCCCTTGGTACTTGTTTTTTTTTTCCTTCATCCTCCCCTCACACCTTCCCACGTTTCAGTCTGGAAGACACGTTTTGTAGGCAGGAGCAACCGATCAATTCCATTTGTGATCCTACTGGAGAAATTGCCATAACTGTGAACATATATTGGCAAAGCATACAACTCTAATTTAATGAGAGAAAATATGAGTACACTTAGTGAACATTACTGCCTCATACACTTTTTAAACTTTGCTTTCTGTGTTGGCTCCTACTAATTTTCTAACTGTGCAGAGGATACAATAAATAAAACTATTCTAAAACCTGACTCCCCAAGGCTTTTATGATCATCCCTTGCTCTCTAGACTCTTAATTAACACTTTACCTCAAGCCAAATTTTGACTTCTTTTAAAACAAGTCTGGTCCTCTCCTCTCTGTGAAAATTTTGTCTTATTACTAATAAATATATTTTCTATTTAATCCCATTAAGGTGTCTCAAATATCAGTAATGTGTGTATATCAGATCAATGTATAAGACATTTCCCAGTAAAATTGTCAGATATATTTCTCTTGCAACACTAGCAAAGTAGTCTTGTGGCAACTCAATGACTTTTCCAGGAAATGAGTTATGCATATATTACATATATTTGTTAACTAAGCATTTAAAAGTAGATTTACAAATTACCACGATATTTCTTTTACACCAGAGCTAAATTAGCAGTACCAAAAGGGCCAAAAAACATTACTTTTCCCTTCCAAGTGCTTGCTTCAGCTGAGTTACATATTGATTATGTTTTGTTTTGCATGACTGAATTTTACAGGCTTTTGCCTGGGTTTCTCAGGATATTTGAACCTGCAGTAGTAGCTACAGCTCAGTCAGGAGATTACAGTCAGTACTGCCCGTATGTTTGTCTAATCTGAGAAGAGAAACAGCATGAATTATTATAATATATCCAACCTCATTTAAGGTGGATAATTCTGAAAATGTTTACCTAGGAGACAAGTATCCATCAATGAGATTTTATAAATTTTATGAAAATCAGGACAAACTGTCTCAATAACTACAAAGATCGCAAGGGTCACTGGGAATATACTATACCCAAGGACAGAGATCCACCTGTTAAATTAAAATAATTAAGCTATCGACACTAAAAATCAGATGTTTTTCAGTCATTTTTCTTCTCTTGCCACAGCCCAAGGACTACCTAGGACTAAAGTGAAGCATTTTAGATTAGTGAAGTTCCTTCTTCAATAAAAACATTGGGCACGAGGCCTGCTGCTGGAACCCAACAATGGCAGTGATTTCAGACAAGAGCAGACAGCCATCCCACGGTATAATAATTTCTCATTACAGTTTTATACATACAAGCTAACTACTTTAATTAGGTAAGTACATGGAAATAATGGTGTGCAATTAAATACCATGCCTAATTACAGATATACAACCAATAACTGTGATTCTGGATAAACATGATGTTTGGCAAAAATACTTAGACAACATGAGAGAAACAAAGTTCAGTCACACATCTTGCATATGGATTGAGCCTGTAGTCATGGATTTCATTTTCTGAAGATCTGACTATTAATCTTGGTTATTTTACATGCTTTTGCATGCATAGCATTGTATATATAAAGAGATCTTACTGTTGAACTTAGTATTTCAAAGTGAGCTTGATCTGATCAAGGATCTACTGAAACACAGTAATATTACTCTGCCCCCTTTCTCAGGAAACATAAAGGTGAATTATTTTGTTCCCCTGTGGAACAATTAGCAAAACACCATTTTATTTAATAGTAGGGTATAATCATTGTCCTATTATAAATCATGGTTCTGAAATAAATTTTAGCTCAGCCCTTTGTGGCCAACTACTTCCTTGACCATTTTCAGTTTTGGTGTACTGACTCTCTAGTCCTAGAAAATAATTCTTAATTATCACTATTATGAAAACAGATTTTAAAAGGAATGGTGATTGCACACCATCTGGAAATGTACTCAAGCTGTCAAAAGAATCTGTGGATAGCTCCAGTATACAGTATTCAAATTTCAGAAGGAAATCATACTTGGCCAAGCAGGAAGAATTCATTCAAATTCATGCATTTTTAAAAATGTATTTGGCATATCAAATGAAGTTCAAAGATACAGCTAAAGAATTTCTGTTTAAGGGATTTTAATAGGATGCATTTTAAATTTATACACTGCATACATTAACAGACAAAAGAAATAAATTAATCAGTCCTGAAAGAGTATTCATAAAGTGCCAGAACTGTGACAAGTGCAGTACAGATACAAAAGAACAAGGGAGAAAGGAAAGAAAAAGAACTTTAAGAGAAAACAAAGAATAAAAGGAAAAAAAAAAAGAAAAAAGAAAAATGAAAAATCTGCCTTTCTCCTTATTTCCTACGGCACTGATGATAAAGGAAACTCAGAGTATCACCAACTTCTCTGAGCAATGGCAGATCATGAGAGCTCCCCTGCAAGCCTTCAGCCCCTGCTGGTGCCCGCTGAGGTACCCTGGCCTCGGTGTATCCAGGCAACAGGGTCTGCAGAGACCCTTGGTGGGGACAAAGTTGGCTTTAAGCAGTCTTCCATGTCTAACAACCTGGCACAGCTTTATTAGCTCAGATAAAAACACAATTAAGCACATTTACTTGCTCACTAATTTACACCAAGGAGTGAGAAAATGGGGTTTGCCCTTGCTGCCGGTATTTGGTGCATGCAAGCTGTAAATGACAAGCAATCACACAACCACCATTCTGGAGAGGGGGGGTGCGAAATGAAAAAGGAAAAAAATTCTACTTAAGAGCATCATTAGAAGAGAGCATTGTGTGCTGAAGCCTTTTGGTAACAAAAGATGGAAGTGTACTATAAGCTATAAAATGCAGCTGTAAGGGGGAGGACAATGATTCATGCAGAAGGTGCTGTGGGCTACAGGGCAGGGAAGCCAAAACGAGGTGAGCCATACCCAGCTGGGCTCCTGAAACTTGAGCATCAGTAGGATTGCACCACTGTGAGACAAAGCAACCAGCAACAATCTTGGTGGTCTGCCCTTCCGGATGTAATAGTGGCTAGAGAAGCATATTTCTGAGTCATTTCCCATTAAGCTTCTTTATTTCAATAAAATTGAGGTTTTAAGGAGAGAAAATGGTGGTAAAAGATCATGAAATGTCACCAACTTACTCACAACAGTTGTATCTCTGTCTGTCTATGTTGTGATGCCTAAGTGTTCATCTGAGTTTATTCAGCCATCCTAAAGAAACCCAGACATGGATTTGTTTGCTTTAGCAGTACATTCACAAAGTTGGATGAAAGTTGAAACCAGTTACAGCAAAATATATTCTAAATCTTCACCTTTAGGAAACAAGTTTCAATCAATGAAATTTTATAAATGTTATGAGAAACAGAAGAAACAACTTCAACCACAAAGATTACAAGGGTGACTGGGAATATGCTATACATTTTTTTCCCCAAAAATGTATTGATGTAACTAAAAGAAACATGAAATGCCAGAATAGAACTCTGTCAGTTCTCAGCAGTGAAAGCTTTACTAGTAAGCATTTGAATACCTTTTCATTTACTTAATAAATTTTTTCCAAAATAAAAAGGCTGCCTAGCCTGGAAATAATAAAAATGTTGATTATATATAAAGTGTAGTAAACTCAATTTCAGATAAATATAATATATAGAAACCTTATAATGGTCTGTTCTGAATAAACGATATGTCAGAAAATAATGCAACCTATTAGTTTTGTAAATATTGCTTCTCAGGTGAAACAAGTCGGCTTTTTTCATGGCAATGCTTTCTAAATCAAAGTATTTGTAACATAATTTGTACAGAAATTTTAAAACTAAGCATTAAGGTTTGTGGATAAATATACACGGTTTAAATAAACTCATGAAAATACTTTGCCAAAAGCTACCACAACCATAACCACATTTCTAAATTCATGTCAACATCTCCACAGCATTGCTGGGATCAGGGAGCTTATGCTGGAAAACTCTCCCTCTCTGCCTTTGTTGCACTTTTCACTAGGCAGCATCAGGAAAAGGATAAAGCATCAGGAAAAGGATAAAGCACTGCGATCGGGTCATGGGAAGTGATCCTGCCCCTCTGCTCAGCTCTAGCGAGGTCCCTCCTCGAGTGCTCTGTCCAGGTTCTGAGCTTCTCAGGACATGAGAGACACAGAGCTCCTGGAGCAGATGCAGTGGAGGACAGCAAAGGTAATGAAGGGACTGGAGCATCTGTCTTAGGCTGAGGGAGCTGGGGCTGTTCAGCCTCAAGAAGAGAGGGGATCTCATCCATGTCTGTCACTGTCTGAAGGGAGGTGTGAGGAGGCTGGAACAAGGCTCTGCTTGGTGGTGATGAGCAATAGGACAAGACCAGGAATAGATGCCCAAGAACATGGGGAAGAACTTCTTTACTGGTGCACTGGAACAGCCTGCCCAGAGAGGGTGGGGAATCTCCCTTACTGGAAATGTTCAAGAACTGTCTGGACACAATCCGGCTCTCTGTGCTCTGGGATGGCCTTGCCTGAGGGTGGGGCTTGGACCAGATGAACCACTGCAGTCCCTTCCACCCTTGCCCTTCCAGTGATTCTGTAACAATATGTGCTTCTGTTGTGCCCATATGACAGTCATTATGAATTTCATTTCTCCTTAAATCATTATTATTTCATAAGGAGGGATAAAATTTTTCACAGGGGCATGTTTTTGTGTAGTAGGTACTTTGAAAACCAGCACAAAGATTTCCCATCAGCATGCATCAGTAACACACTCATTGCAGCCACTCAGACCCTGTTAAAGGCAGTTCAAATCCACTCTAAGTCACAAAGGCACTACACAACCCTTTACAGCTGGACAGTGATGTTCCTTTGCCTTTAGAGACCCCATAAGTGGACATTAGCAGGAATTAGTTCCACAGCCATATTTAACAGAAGCAAAAATTCTTACAGGATCAGAGGGAGGAAGTCAGTCTCACCTGTTCTCCTTGCTATTGCTGTACAAGAGGAAGCTGAGAGTTGCTAGAATATGATAAACTTGGAAGGAAGTAAAAAGACAGGCAGAGGCCACAGTGGAAAGGACTGTAGAGGCTAAAGCAGCACACAAGGAGAAAAGATAAGAGCTGTGAAACAAGGAGCTAGAAGTCACTGTAGAGAACCCTCCTCTGATGACCAGCAAACACCTCTGAGGCCATATAACAAATAACAGCTGATGCCCACAGTCACAAATTCTTGTGTGCTATATCAGGCAGTGATATAGTGTATATCACTGTGCTGTGTATCTGAAGAAACCCATCTTAACTGTTTAACTGAATAGGGAAGTGGTGCAATCACACCTTAAAAGGAAATATTGGGCACTGCAAATTACAACATAAACTAAAAGCCAGCTTACTTCAGTCATAAGCTCTCTGTGCATATAGTCACTTTTGTAAGACAAAAGGCAAAGCAGTTGCCTAACCTGACATGTTATTGTTTAGCTATTTTCATAAACTCAGATCGTGATGATAAACACCAAAAAAACCCCATGAGGGAAATTAGTAATTCTGTATAAAGTGCAGCAATTCGATGGTGTGTAAAAAAATACAGCGCCACTACTTAATGAGGAGCATAATGAAGAATCATTTAGTAGTTCCCCATTTAGTAAATGCTCTCTCTCCTGTGCAGTGGCGAGTGCTAAGGTTTCATAGTAAATTATTATGTAATTAATGGCCACAGCAAAGAATAACAAAAATGACACCACAAGAGAAATAAATGGTGACTTTAATCATGACTTCTAACTTTAGTGTTTGACTTCAAAACCTGAAGGTCCTTGTTCTATGCCTTTACATGTAAATGCTAAATCAATTACTTAAAATATTTGGCCTAGCACTAAGCATAAGCCCAGAGAGCATATACATATTTTGGAATAGTGTACATATTTGTAGCATACTTGTACTGTGTTCAGTTTTACACGGCAGAGAAAGAAGAGGACCTATAACTCAACTGAGCTTAAGAGGAAAAAATATCCTTTTAAGGATTGTACTTTTCATCACACACTTCAGTCAGTAAATGACCTTTAAGTAGCTTTTTTTTTCATTTAGAGAAAACTTTAAGCTGGCATACGCATGTCTTGAATAAAAATATTTAATAACTGTATTTTATTCTTTGATGGCCCCACTAGGCCCAGAAATAGTTTGTGTAAAGAGTATACACCAGTCCTTCTTCTGTAATTTATGGACTTTCAATGTGTTTCAGTTGGATGGGAAAGGCCAGTGGTGGAAACAGACCAGGGGCATGGGTTAATACCATATAAGAGTGCAGGTAGACTGTGAGAAAAATATTACATTTTAAGTATGGGAAAGCAGAGACCTGGGTGAGTACATACTACTTTTATGTGCCATAAAATACGCAATATTTTTTTAAGAATCGCAAAATTTTTGTTTGATTTGGTTTAGATTTTTTTTCCCCTTGCAATAAAACTCCCTAGGCATGTGTTGATCAGAAAATTAGATGGCACATCAATTGTGCTGACAGGGTTACTAGTTCATCCTATTAGCTTTTTTCAGAGTCTTGTGGGAACACCCATATAAGATGTGACATTATCAAATATTTTCAGTGAAAACATATCAGTCTACTTTAGAGTATCTTATATGCAGAAATGGTTTAACAAGATCACAACGCTTTCTGACTGAAATTTCTTTGATTATGAGTTATATACATTAATAAGAAATTCACTGTTTTACATTAATTCCCACTTTGCCTATAGTCCTTTGGTTTAGAAGTAAAGACAAGGAAAACAAGTTAAAAAGGAAACTGCATTTCATTCTTTTTTACTTAAACTAAATATTCTCTTATTTCTTACTTAAACTTTTCATTCTTATATCAGATAGCCCAGTTTATGGAACTTTTTCATAGAGTTTAAAAGGTTTATTTATTTTTGTATGGGGGGGGTATTTTTAGTTGGTACAATTCCTCTCTAAATCCAAATTTTAGAGCTCACTATACAAATCATAATGAATATCTCAAACATCTGAAGAAGTGATAAGCTGTTTTACCTCTATCCAACTTTTTCTTTTTTAAATAAGAAAACTGCCTCCACGTGCACACAACCAAAAAGCTTCTAGTTTGGGAACCTCCAGCAATGAGGACTTATCCATGTCCCTGAAGTGGTTGTTCCAGGGATGGTTCTTACCAGAAAAAAGTTATTTCTTGTATTGAGACAAAACCTCTCCTCGGTACAACTTGTACACATCACTCCTCGTCTTAATGAAGACTCCATCAGCTGTGTATCAGCCTTTTAAGTACTAGAAAACCATGATGAGGTACTCCCAATTCTCTTCTCCAGGAACAGCAAACCTGATGCCTTCCTCATTGCAAACTTCTTTGTTCATACATTTTCAAATTTAAATATCTGTTTTGTTTCAAGTAATTTGAATTTAGATGTTCATCTGCAAATTGAAGCTACATGTTACTACAAAAGACTAATAACTCCTGGTTACCTGTTCCCATGTCATTTAAGGATAGTTTCCTTTGCTATTGTACACTATATATCCCTGCTAGCTGAGCTGCTGTTAGCACCACAGAGATCTATAACTTCACTCAGGATTTATGGAGGGAATAAAACAATGAAACACCAGTAAATTACCAAATGCAAGTGTCCATTGAAATGAAACTGGAATACCTGACAAAATGTCAGGTTAAAAAAGTCTTTCCATCAAGCAACAGTCTCAAATGCAAACTCTTCAGATGACACTTGTCAATCCAGAATCATCTATCAAAAACATCCATCTTTGACCCAAGAGACCACTCTGTCTTCATCAAGCAGATAAATCCACCTTATTTCGATTACTTTTTTTTCCCATTAAATAATATATTTGGTCTAAAATGGATAATTTTCCCCTTTAAGATAAGAGGATTATTAATCAGCTGGTAGTAGATCGTGAGTTTTTTTTTTTGAGCAATATTACATTTTATCGACCTAGAAATATCTGAAGAGGAAATACATCCATGTGGTGAGCCAGAATCAGGTATATTCAGTCATAACACATTCACACCCAAACTTGTATTCTTATTCACTGACAGTTACACACATTGGCACAAACTAATCTGATGTTAGCACAGAAAACTTTGGAAAAATGAAGTTAAGGCTAGAAGCCAGTTAGAGAGAAAGCAAATCAAAGCCTTCCTTCTCCAGACATCTGCTGGTAGAAGAACCATGGAGAAGACAACTAATGGAGGTAGATCATGAATGCTGCAGGAAAAATTAACTGGTTATGGCATGTACGCCAACCTTAATACCACACATAAAGATAAAAAGTAGGTTTTAGACAAAACAGACTGATTTCTCAATTTTATTTCTCAATTTTGATGCACTGTTTTAGGTTATTCTTTTTGATATTATCCAAAGGTTTGAAGAAATGAACATTTATTTCAGACAGCTAAAGGTATGACCATTCAAGGACTGCACTCTGTGAAGTGGGTGTTATGATTTGCCCTCATTTTTTCTTCTGAACCCTCCAAGGCAGCAACATTTCCAGGACTGTTTCTTTTAATTACAGATAAATTTATGAAGTTCTTCGCTTATAGTTGCCAGCCAAACACTTAAATACTATAAATCACCTTAATGATCAAATGTTCCCAGATTTTTCTATTTTCCTCTCCCCAAGGAAAAGATTTCTGATGCAAAGGAGCTTTGTCTACCATGCCTCCACCAAGTATTTTTACTCCCATGAAACAATAGCTAACTTTCCTCCATGAATTAATACCTTCAGTGCTGACTTGTCACTATGGAGTCACTTGATTAATGCTTAACAACTTAAGCTGCTCTAGGTTGGATGATTTTTTTTCTAGGTCTATATTTGGCATAGAAATCCCCTGCCAATTTCCAATGTGCTAAATATTGCATGCTGTTACACACCTGTACTGAATACCAGGTGCCTTGGGCTGTTTTCTGTGCACACAAATGCCAGTCTCATGAAAACCTTTTAGATTTACTAAAAAACCCCAATAATTTCAAGACTGTTAAGAGTTTTATTTCATATCTTCGCTAAGAACTTCTTTCTTAACACTAGAATACTAAATTGCATCTAAACACAGAACTGGAAAAGTTAAAATAAAACATATGTAAAAGAAAATTCCTGAAAATAGTATTTTTTTTGGAGTAACAACTTTAATGTGAAATAATACTCCAGTCACATATATTCCATGACATGTATTAGGAAAAAATTGACATTTTAATATTTTGGTAGTGGAGCTCTTAGAAATACGTGAAATGGATCTATTTAATGTGGTAGATGTGGAGAAGTAGGAAATACTACATGTAGCACAGCCACTCTTCCATTAACAGGAGCAAATTTTCTTTTTTTCTAATTTTTCATTTTGTGATTCACAACCACTTTTGAATTTGTTCCGAATAAGTGTTCACTTCTCTGCAACCTGCAATAATAACTTGTACTCAAAATCCATGAAAACATTTCATTTCAGACAAAGAATTCAACATTAAGGAGTCAGGCTTACAAACTACTTAAACTGGGAAAGTTTTTTTTTCAGGATTTATTGAGAGATTTACTGTCCTCTACAAGTAGGACTGTGATATGTTCTCAGGATGAAAATATGACCCAAAACAATGGACAGAAAGTACCTCAGGAGAAGAATACAAAATTCTGCCCCTAGCTGTTTAAGTACCTAAGAATTACCCACATCTGGCCATTGTAAACAAAAAAATAATTGAAAAAAATCCAAAACCCGCAGAAACAGCAACAAAAACCAAAAAACCCAAAACAAAACGAACCAACCAACCAAAAAAACCCCAGAAAAAGCCCCCACAACTGAACAAAAGAAAAACAAAACAGCACACACTTCCACCCTCCCACCCACAAATAGAACCCCCTCAGATTAATCTTTATTTAGAAACCTTTTTTAAAAATATCTTCCCTGATTTGTGGAAAAATGCATATTTAGGCTTATTCTGAAGTGAATATTTGGAGTCAACTGGGAATGAACTTGGCCTATGTCTCACCTACTTATTTAAAATTTAATTGTTCATTAAAACTACTGTGAGAAATCTGAAGAAGCAATTTTTGAGCCCAAAGAATAGACATTACAAGGCGACAGGAGAAAAACTGATGAGTTTAGACCTAGTAGGTGGTTTTTTTTAATATGTAGACATTATGTAAAATTTGAAACTTCTCAGACAGGGAGAGAATGAGTGATATATAGAATTATTGCCTTCTTTCCAAACATATCTGCTACTAAAGGAGCCCTACACAGCTGAGCTTGTTTATTAAGGCAATCTTTGTATGACAAATTAGGTCAGCTGCATAAATTATTAAACAACCTCACATTAGCTGATAAGAGTTTGCAATAAGCAGATGAAAATTGTTCTTGGTTTTTTTATTTTTTTTCCAAGGTGTTTAAGTATTTAGCATTTGTATTTACCTCACAGAACTTGTGTGATGGCATGCATAAAATATCCTGAATTTCCATCTGAAACCTACTAAGCTATCCAACAGTTTATCATCATTACAGCTGAAATAATTCCCATAGATATCTGCCTTGTCTCTTTTGTGGTTGCTGCACAACAAGAGAAACTGTGGTGCTCCTATTATCAAATTGCTATCAGTATTCTTTTTAATTAAAAAAAAAATCCAAAATACCAATTCAGTAATCTGCAGCAAACCCCTATGTACATTGTATCACATTCATGCTGCAAAAAACATTCAAACAACAGAAAAATAGATTAATAAGACCATAAGTGATTGGTTAAATGTTTAGGACTTCCCACAGGGGTTTGCTTTTGTAAAAAGAAAAACTTCTTTTTCAGTTCCTTTAATATCAAAGCTGACATGGTTTTAAATTGCAGCTTTCTCTTTCAATCCCCCCCTTAGAGAAAAAACACACAGACAGCAAGATCTTAAAACTTGTTTAATTGGTAACTGACCTGTAACAAACTCCAAAGCAGTTCCTCTTCTCTTCTCCAGAGGAGAAAATAATGGCAGTAAAACTGGAATGGCACATTAACATCATGATAAAGGTGTTTTGTGACACCTTTTTGTTGCAATGTCTAATAGATCATGTACAAGTTTTTGATTGGTAGCACCTTGCAAAAAAAGCCAAAGGAACTAAAGAGCTTTATAACTCACCTTCAATAAAAACTAGTGGCAGATTATTAGAGAACTTATTAAAAAAAACCCAGAAATATCCCCCAACCAATACAAGAGCAAATTCAATTCAGCTGCCAGAGAAAAAAGAATGAAAAATGCAAATAATTAGGCTCAACACAAGTATACAGGCAAGGTTGAGCATCAAGTGTCTCTGCTTTTTTGACTAGGCTGACCCACTCTGACCAGTGCTCTTCATGTCACCAGCATGACAGGATTCACAATCATTTTTGGCAAAGAGCAAAACCACAAAGAGTTCCAAATCCCAAACCTAAACTGGAGAAAAGCAGTCAGGTAAGAGACATTTGCATGCAGGTATTTTGACAGCAGGTTCTCATCAGTAACAAACAGTGGATTCAGTGCTCTGAGAGGTCCTCTTAGAATTCTTGCTGGGCACGCTCAAAACTGAGAGGGTAAGCACTGCAGATATGTGAAAAGGAGGCATAGAAAAACCATCAAAGCAAAACAAAGAAGATATCTTTCCATGTTTACATCTGGTCTCTGCATGAAACAATTTCCTCCTTCCCCAGGAATGAACACTCAAAACCAACTTAAACATTTGTGTTATGAATAATGAGAATAGTTTGCTTTACACCTATTTCAAGCAGACTGTGAGAACTGTTCAAACTACTAACAAGTGAACCTCTGTTGGGAAGTTGATTTCAAAAACTGGGAAGGTTCTGTAGTTCCACTGCTGATTTCTGAGTGTATTCCACTCTGTGAACCAAGAGAGCTTTCAGAATACCAAATACAGGCTGATAATTTTATCTCAAATAGCCCTTCTTGATCTCCAAGTCCCCTGTAAGTGTACATGTGGAGCTGTGATCACAGGACAATGCTGACACACACAAAGCAGCAATATGATGTTCTTTGGCATTTCAGGGCTGACATTTCAGTGAGTTTGACCAGATTCTCTTTGTACATTGGAAAATCTATGCAAAACAATGTTTTTCCATGTTGCTGCTTCTCACGGATGAACTTGGAGCTCATGAAAAAAAACCTCACAAAAAATTCACTAAAGAAAACTGCAGTTTCCAAGAAGCATCCAGGAAAAATAATCCAGGCAAGTCCATATCATGTGTTTCTATGCAAGGACAAATTATTTGAACAGGGCAGTCAAAGTAAAACAAGATCTTCCACTTTTTAAAAAGCCAAGTAACAGATCCACTATTTAGAATAAACTCAACAGAATGAAACCAGCAGAAATAAGTTCTCTTAGAGGTAGAACCTCAGTCAACCATTCCTATCAGGAATATGCTTTCAGTTACACATGCATTGCATACAGAAACTTCAAACGAAAATACCATGCTTGAATTTGTGTTACCACAGAGCACAATGTGCAGGTCCCTGGAAAACGTGTACAGCTTCACTGTTTTGATCCTAAAAATGCTGTTTTTCAGAAATCTCTCATCCCTGAGCCACATGCTGCACTATTCATGTACCCAAAAACTCAGAGAAAGAACTTCTGTTCTATTCTGAGCCAATAGCCAAGACTACACTGATTTCAATTGTTAAATCAATGCTCCTACTGCCCAAAGAAAAAATGTATTAAAATTTATTTTAAATTAAAATTTAAAATCATAGCCTCATTTGGTAAGGTAAACTTGTAATTGTCTTCCTTTTCTTTTGAGGTGCTTCAAATGTAAAAGCATTAATCCATATCTTTCATCTTTGTTTCTATTACATAATAGCTATTTACAGATATTTGGCATCCGTTTTTAACTGGTACGTCCATCTACCTTTAAAATTCATATGAAGAACAAAAAAATATATACTTAACTGTACAGGTATGCTTTTTAAGAGTGGTTGCATGTTTTTTAACATTGCTTGGTTTCTTTTTTTTTTAGTTTTAACTGGTTTTCAGTGTTTAATATTAACAGTGTTAACAAGAAAATAAACTATTTCCATTCAGAACTAACTCATTTCTTCAACTTGCATAATAATTTAATGCAGATTACCATGTGCATCTTATTAGATTTTGGGCTTGTTCTCTACACTTTCTCCCATCACCTTTAAAACAAACAAATGAAGAAACAAAACAGTAAACAGTAATTATTAAAGCAGAGTTTACCACAGATATACAAGAAATAGCCCCCTTCATCTCTCCCCTACATATTAAGTTCAGAAAGTATACTCTCATTTCAGAGCTCAAAGCAGATTTTTCCACAACTGACATTCCCTTCAAGGTCCAGACATTTTGCTCTTCATTTGGTCACCTCAGTAAATCCCATATATCATAAATCCTTCATATCACCAAGATGGCAAGAAGAGGTAAAGAATGGAAGACTGCACTGAGGTTTTAAATTTATGTCAGAACAAAGCTTTGACCAAAAGATGTCTTATTTTGGTTTTTGTTCATTTTTTTCTTTTGTAATGTCATCCAATTCTCTGGTTTTGAAATAAAGTAAAAGCCCCTCTTTTTGATATCCATTAATTAAATTTGTCATTCATTCAAGTCAACAAATAATCATATTAACCCCGTCACCAATTTAAAATATAGATTTTAAAATATAACTAGATTTATATAGATATATCACCATTTGGGAGTCCTTGAGGTGTTTTTGTTTCATAGAAATCTGATGACATCCTGAAAGTGAAGCTGGCTTTTCCTTAAAAAAAATGTTGTACTTGATGATCTTAAAGGTCTTTTTCAACATTAACGATTCTATGATTCTGTAGTTCTATGATTAACATAAGCCAATGCTATTTATATTCCCTAATTATAAAGTCTGACCTTCAGACTTCTACTTGGCTGTAGTATTCACTATACAACACTGTCTGCACCTAGAAGAGAAGCAGAGGATGCAGGCGACCTCTTACATGTTCTTGTTAATTTGTAACTTGTCAGGAACCCCAGGAGATGCTGGAAATTTTACTGGAGCTAAACAGAGCTGATGGAAAGGGCCTGACTCTTTTAGAAAATCTCACTGGGCTTGGAAAACACTGCTACACATTCATTGCAAAATTAAAAATAAAACCTCCAGTAGTTCTGGCACAACAAACTGGTCACCATGGATATCAGTAATGCACAGCCCTCCCAGGGTCCACAAGGCTTTGGGTGAGCAGAAGCCCTGACTGCAGCACTGGGGGAGGAAGACTGTCTGTACACAATACACCCACAATTTTGGTTTGAGGTTAAGGATGCTGTGCCTTCTAATGTTCCCCTCCCAGCAAATCTGAAATTTATGCAATAGCTGACATGCCCTGTAGCAAAGTAAAACTAAATCAGTGTCTAAAGCAGGGCAAAATATTGTTTAGTGCATTTCAGTACTAGCTGCTTCGGGTTTTTTTGTGACATAACTTGTAAAATATAGAATAGTTGAGGACAATATTAAAGAACCACAGGGAGCGGGTGAAAAAAAAAAAGAAAAAATGTAAACAAACAAAAATTCCCACCAGTAAACCTTTCACTAAGAAGAACTTGATCAAAACCTGGAGGCTCATACTACCCTAACATCTCCTCTACCTGCCCATTCCCCATCCTGCTGACTGACGGCGCTTCCAGCACTTCATTTGCATAGCATGGAGCTAATCAATGCTTCTTCAGAAGGAAAATACCACCTAATGAATCCCCAGTGCCACTTTTCTGTGTACCAGGTGCTTTTGCTGCAGGTGTACCAGCCTGGAACAGATCGAGACTACCTGTTTAATTTGTGGAGTCCAACATGCCCCAAGCTGTGCTGTGTTAGGAATGATGAATTCAGGTGCAGTAATGAACCATGTACTCTCCTTTGAAGACATTCTGATGCAAAGTTAGAATCTAAGACTGGTGATATGTGAATGGCACTCTGAGTAGGTCCACTTTGAAATTTGTTACTACATTAAATGAATAAACTTGAAAATTTACCTCTGGATGAGCTCAAATGATTATCCTTGTGTCCCCTTGCATATATGGACATTCACATTCCTGGCAGATTTATTTCTGAACCCATATTATAGCCTGACACTTTATGGAGCAAGGCTTACAATTATATCTCAGTTAAAGCACAGCAGATTTGCATAAAAAATCAGTTTCAATTACAGCAGAGGGGAAAAAAAAAGAGAAATAGAAAACCGCCTTGTAAAACCACTAAGGAACTTCATATATTTTTCTGTATTTTTGCTGATTTGAATGTCAATATTTCTCTAAACTTATCAGCCTTCCTCAAATCCAGGGACTTATCCCCTGCTGAAACAATATCTACAAAGAGCTAATAGAGCATATGGTTTGATATGTTTAATGCTGGGCACACCTGGAGGGTGGCAAAGGCTGACTACACACCAACAAAGGCTCATGCCTTACATCCTCAGAGGACCTGACCAAATTCTTCACTGATGCAAAGCAAATGAGCTGTAGAGAAGTCTGCAGCAAGTTTATGTCACTGATTAGGGTGTTCTTAAAAAAATAAATTTAAAAGTCAGAGTAGCAAGACCTTGTTCTAGGTTGCTACTTCCAAGTGATATCTGTATTCAAAAGGCTTGGTTTATGGCTTTGAAAGCTTAAAATAATGTCTTGAAAGAAAAACATTAAGGTCAGAAACAGCTAATTTTTCACAGTGTTCAACTACAAGAGCAGCACTACTCCACTAAAACTTTGGAGGAATAGAGTGCAAAGCCATATTTTAGCATTTTTTTAAACTGCAATTGTCTTCTATTTTTACTGTCACTCAAACATAGTACCTCTAGCAAATTAGGAGGCAGAACAACATCTCTATAACAGTGTAGCTATAACTAATACACATTAGTATTATAGCATTGTGTTATTGCTTATCTCAAGAAGTTTAAGGAACAAATCCATTATTAAACCAGTTTTATTGTGATCACTCTGTTTCCTCAACATAAATATGCACTGCTTAAAATTCAAGGTAACATTTAAATTCCCTATTTGGGAGGCTTCAGAAATCTATTTTAAATGTCATAGAGACAGTCACACGGTTTTGTAGACACTCAGTATTTTGCTCCTTTTAGTCTTTCTCATTTTCAATTCCTTCTGTAGAAGGCTACATACTGATTTGTTTCTTTCACCTTACTGTGGAGCCTTCTCTCTTCCCTTCTGGGATCTCTCTCAATAGAGAAACCAGCATGATTTAGGAATTTCTGCTGAATTTTCTTTCACTCTCATTTTCTATTTAAAATAACAAGGCATAACTTAGACAGAAAACAAGTAACTGAGCCCCAGATTAAGAGTTGGTACTGCAATAGTTCATGAAACAATTACATCTGTTGCTATAAATGCAATATATTTTCATGCTTGAGAGAAGAATTTTCTCTGAAGTAAATGTTATTATGATTTAAGTTAAATTTGAAAGAAACTATAAAACCAAATTTCAATAATCGTTAGCAAATTTGTTATTTTTTATAATATGTTATCACACATATATATGTATATGTGTTTGTTAGCATATAAAACCCCATGATGGACTTCTAGATACCTCACTTTCTTGTGAATGACTAATGGTTACATTAGGTTTAAAAAAAAAGTGGATGAAAGGTTTCCACAAAGATAGATGTCATCAGGAAAAAAGCTGGTATTAGGCATATCCTAGAGAAATTTTACTTAAACAAGGAGAACTTAACCCCAACAAAAAAATGCCACAGTACATCATGAGATGGAATTAGTAGAACCATTTTAAGAAAATAAAGATGTCTGTCTCATATGAGTAAAAAAATAAATTGCTTACAGAACATTTGCATGACTAATTAGTGAATAGTTTAGTTCAAAAATTTAAAGTCTCTGGACCTGAACCTCTTGGCACAACACCAGCATTCCAGACAACATAAAGGAGGCTCCTGTTCTGTTATTTATTTAATGGTAAACAGAATGTTCCAGATAACTAGAAAGCTTGGCAACCTGACATAAACCACAGACAAATCAAACACAGGAAAAATAAAGATAGAATAAATTAACACATTTTTAGGAAATGATATTATAATTATTGAAAATCAGCATGAAAAAGTGGAATATAGGTCTTAAGAAAAGAAAATGGGGTAATTTTTAGTGAGATTGCAAGATTTGTTGACTGGTTGATTATTTTGGTTTATGAAATATTAATGCAATGCTGTTAGATTTTAGATATTTAATTGATTACTTCATATCTTCAGTAATACCAGAGAATATTGGATCTCCATTTCACAAGTTAGGTAGATTTGAAACAGGTAAACATAAAGGTTTCATACATAACCAATAGAAAGAATGGATAATCCATGGATTTGTACAGCCCTTCTCTAAATATTTTTTGCAAATATCTTGAGGCAGAGGCATGTCTAAGCCAAAACATTTCTCCAATGATATAAAGAGTGAGAGGAATCTGGAAACTTATATTGTAATTACTCAAAACTTTTAACATTCATACCCTGATAAATCTCCTTAAAAAGCCCAATTTTGCTCTTCCTGTTTTCTCTGTATCCGTTACATGTGAAAAAGAATTCCAAACCTAATATTACTGATTTTCCTTTTAATTCCCCAAGCTAAAGATCTTGTGTATTCGATCATATATTATGTGAGCCTTCTCTTCAAGTTTAATTAAATTTTTAAATAATGCTTTTACATAAAAAAAGAAGCTAGAGGTACCTGAAAAGTTTGCAAAACCAATTTGCTTGAAGTAAAAAAAAAAAAAAAGAAAAATAAAAGCAAAAATACATAATGGTGGTTTTAATGAAGATTTTAAGAATCGGAATTAAAGAGGTTTTTCTAAATGTGCATATTAAGGTGAGAGATCTTGGAAGATATTAATTAGACATGCAAGAAACACCTCTGTTCTTTTTTCCATAGGTGGCCACATGCAAAGTTCAATGATTCAATTCTTAGAAAGTATTTTAGAGGGGAAAAAAGGAAAACAAACAAAATAACAACAACAACAAAACAAAAAACCCCAAAAAACTTACTCTGAAATAAGTAGAAATGAAAGAGAAGAGAGCTATTCAAGATTCAGACCTCCCATCAGCCTCCTCATGCTTGTGGGGTGGTTTCTGGGGAGACTGAGCTGTGCTCTGACCACAAGAGGCAGCTACTGAAACAAGAGAGGTTCAAACAAGAGAAAGAAAATCTTCTCCTGCAAGCAGGACAGGTGGGCAATGGCCCAGGCTGCCCAGAGAGACTGTAATCTCAGTGCTCAGAGAGGTTTAAAGCTCAGCCAGAGAAGGTCCTGAACAACCTTGTCTGACTTGCAGCTCTCCTAGTTTTGAGCAAGAATTTGGGCTCAAGGTCTGTTCCAACCTGAGTTGTTCTCTGATGCAACAAATATATGACAAGAAACTTAGAAACAAACAAAACAAACAAAACTTACATGCTCTGTTTATGAGTTTTCTGTGAAAAGCAAGAGCATGATCAGAAAGAAGGCACACTTAAATTTGGACAACAGTAATTTGGAAAATTATCAAGTCGGCAAGCATAATATTTTGCTTGCGTAACCCAGCAGGATTAAAATTGCCATAGTTCAGTGATAATCAAGAAATTGATTTTTAGTTCTGTAGGAACAGTCTGTTTCAAAAGCAGAGCACCAAAGGATTCCTTCCCCTGACACTCCCTGTGAAGTGAATTTTAAGGAAGAGAGAGAATACCAGACTATCAAAAAACATTTTTTTACATAAACTTTTCATTTTGACATACATGCATATTTAATATAATAAAGAAATCTGCCTGTGATGCTTATTTTTAAAATGTCATTGAAGCTGACGTGAGGCTTATTTTGTCCTCTTTTCCATAGAGAAATTCTCACTAGGATGAAAAGATTCACACTGAACAAATGTGGACCATGCCTCAGAGAGCTGTGCAAGCTCTGCAGCAGCTGCAGTGGGAGGCAGGCACTCAGAGGTAGGTGCCCCATGCAAGCAAGTGGAGCAGAAAACAGCAAACATCCAGTAACCCACAGCAGAAATACCGCAACTGTAACTAAAACACACAATTCCCTTTTCCCTCAAGTTTCAGTGGAGCCGGGGAGAGGAACATTAGTGTAAATAGTGGACTAGCAGACTGTGTGATTCTAACTCCCCTGGTGTTACAGATACAGCCTATAACACACACCACACTCGTGCTGTTCTGCTCCTGGAGTGTGACAACAGTGATGAGCCAAGGGGCTACACAGCCAGCAGTGTATCAGGGACATGTCACTCCTCCTTACAGAGGCAATGCAACTTACTCTGCCTTCTCTGAACACAACTTATGTTTCACTAGGAGGACTAAAGTGTAATGCATTGATCAAACACAGGCCCTCCTGGAACTCAGAAGGTTAAACACTGTTGTTTTTCTAGATTTTTTTAGTAACATTTAATTTCCCATGTTTTCTGAGGGACAATGTCACTGTTAGGTTGGACGTGACATACACACAATCAGGATTCAAGAAGAAAGTTTTAAGAAAGCTTTAAGAAAGTTTTTATTCCACGTGTTCTCCAGCTTATATACTCTTAACAAAGAGTGATCTCAAGTCATTAGCTACATCACAATAACTTATTATATTCATTGGTGCAAAATAATTAGTGTCAATATAATTAGCAAAAGTTTTACAGACAGTTAATGAGGCACGTATACACATTTACTTATGCATGTAGTCTAGCTTACAAAAGTTTTCATGTGTCCTTTCTAAGCTGTTCCCATGCTGATGGCCTTTCTTGCTATGGATACACTCAAAAATCATCTATTGTTGTTTCTTCTACTGACTCAGCTTTGCTTACCGTCTAGCTGTCAAGCCCCTCCATAGGCCACCTGTGTTCTTCTGAGAACGTTTACATTTTATCCCTAACCCTGTTTACGTTCAAAGGAAGTTTATTACTGATGAATTCCCAAAGTGTTCCAGTAACCCATTTATAAAAGATAATTTTGATAGAATTTTTCTCTACCTTGGCCTTCTATTACCATCTTTCTTCCTACCTTACCTACATATATGTCAAAACAGATTCTCTTTAGGGAAATAAATCAGGATAAAAACAGATCACTTGTTATCAAAGTTGAGAAAAACAAGTTACTGAGTTAGTATTTATCACCCAGATAAAAGAATCTGGTCATGACCAGTCCAAATTACCCATGCCCTGAGAATCTAATAGAACAAATGGAACAACCAGATAAGAAACCCTGCGATCCTGATGCTGGTAGATTGAAGGAATTAAAACAAAACTTAAAATAACAAATGTCTGAGACATGAGAGCAACAAGTGAGAGCAGAAAATCTGCTAAGCACGATTATGCCTTAAGTGAGTCCAAGATCCAAATAGAGACTCTGTTATCAATGTCACACAGTTCCAATCAGGTGTCTTTTTAGCTTTTGTATACCTAAATAATACCAAATAGAAGAAATAACTCTTTAGAAAAGTGATGAGTTTTCAGACCAGTGGCGGACATTTCTTAATTTTTATTATTGTCGAAGTCCTTGTTTTCAACCAAAAGAAGTTCTCATTTAAATGAAAATAAAAGGAATACATATCAACATCCCCCCTCCCACCAAAAAAAAAAGGATGAGGGGACATGACACACACACAGATAAGAGTCTGAAAAAACTAAAGCTTCTTTAAAAGTCAGGTCTGAATTGTGCTAGATATAAATTTTGTCTTATAATCATCTAAGCCTGGAATAAAATACTTTTGAAATTCTTTTGTTAACATTTTTGGTACTTGCAATATAAAAACAGAAAGCAGATGACCTAGAAGTCAGCACTGGTCTGCTTCTTCCTTCAAACTCTTTGTTACTTTATCACTTAAGATCACATTGATTTTAGCTCCTTAATTTTAAATCACTAACCTTAAAAGAGGCAGAAGTTCAAACACCAGCTTTGAAAGTTTCATTCTTAGTCGGAGGAAACTTGGGATATGAAGTTTAATGCCAAGGTTTCAACTGTAAGGAGATTTAAATAATAAGAATAAGGTTTCATTACTAATGGACAAAAACTCTGTAGGGTGGTTGGACACCTGCCAACTTCTTTGGGTTTTTTGGGGGTTTTTTTGGAGAGGGGTGGGTGGAGGAGCTGTTTATGGGGGGTTTTTTGTTTGTTTTTTCATTGCTGTTAAACCTAAAAGTAGAAGTTACTCATCAAGAAGCCTTATCAAGGAGAACATTTCAGCCACAAGTGAAATTAATTATGCAGAAGTGCTGGTAGAGCAAGGCTCCATTTAAAGTAATTACAACCCCAATTAGAAATCAAAGAGAATTAATGTCAGGATTTTATTTGCATCAGGTAACTTTTGTAAAGGTGTTTAGATCCCATTATAACTTTTAATTTGTAGGGCAAAATTTCAGCCCATTTGTACTATATTTACATGTAAAAAACACCCCACAAACAAAATTCCTACACCTATATAGATGAAATGTAAAGGGAAACCTGCTCCTATTTTTGTTATCAACCTTTTTGATTATGCCCTACCTCCCACAGTGCTCAGTATAAAATGCTTTGAGAGAAGACCTATGAGGCTCTTAAATCACTCCATCCTCTGAAAGATTCACCAAACCTATTTAGTCAGTCAAGGTGATTATTACAATCCTTCTGTGCCCTACTGGTGCACCTACTGCAACAAAAGGGGTTTTGCAGCCCTGCAGACAGAGAAGTCTTTAATAGGATTACTTATTTCTGCCAAGCTAACCCTTCTTCCAATTAATCTTCTCCCACTTTTTTCCCACTGACATTTTGCTACCTGTAACCACCAGTTTCATCATTTTAGTAGCCAGCAGTTTTTAAAGTTTTGAAAATAATATGACTTTCATGTAGAGATCAACAGTCAAATTCAACCAGCATGCTTATTTATCTTGAAGAACTGACAGATATTGCTTAAGCTCATCTTATAACCTAAATTTTCTTGCCAGAGAGCAAGCAGGGAACATAGGTAATGGATATGCCTTTAGTTGATAAGATTAGTTGTTTATAAAAACCACATGATGTGCTTTCAAATTACCTTCTATTTAATATTCTATCTATTTAAGATAGAAAGAATAGTGAGCTAAAAGATAATGCCTCTGTCATAGTGTTAATAGAGATAATTGTTAACTGATTTTTAGTTGTGTGCCTAAGTTTCTTGAGTTCTGCTCAAAGGTGTCAAGGGATATTTGCTGCTGCACATTGGATAAAGTTGATTACTCCGTAATTCTTTTTTAATTACGCTTTGTTATTTCCTTATGTTATTTTTCCATAACTAAGTATTAGACATTCTGTCTCTGAAGTCTTGTTTTAATCTGGATTAATTCTCAGTCCAAATCAAAATGTGTTTGTAGCACTACAGTCAGAACAAGCAGTTCTGGTTGAATATTGTCCATCCCCATGTATCTAACAACATGGTCATGTAAATGTAAAAGCTTATTAAAAGCTACAATTAAATAAAACCTTTCCCACCCTATTTTTATGAAGTTTATAACTCTACCAAGCGAACCATATAATCAGTCTGTTTTGGTGGATGTGTTAGAATTTTCTTTACTGGAGAAGTTCAGTTAAAATAAGCTCAGCTATCCAAGAGTGAGTGACAATAACAAAACCATATGTTATGTATTTTGAAGGTTAAATGTGAAAATCTATTGCCTCCTGTATACTTCAGAATTTTCAGCTTGGTATAGTAACTGATTTCAAATAAGAACTTAATTTTTGTTAGGATTGGTAAAGAAGTTAGCATTGTCGTTACCGAACAGATGTGCATTTGCAATTATTTTTATTGTTCACATGGCTTTAACTGAATTAACCTGTGGTTAATTTATATTGGGTGTTTATTTTGACAGGAATTTCACTTTAGCATCTTCAAATGAAGAAGCTCCACTGACAGGATCTGCTATATATAAAAGAAATCTAATAGATGATACAAAGTTGGAAGTGGAACTATAGGCCCCAGAAAGGTCTGAAAAGTGAAAGGAAAAAAGCAACTATAAAATGCTGTAGAGATGAAGTATGTTAGAAACTCAGTATTTCACCACATATTTCAAAGGGTACTGTCTCAGAGTAATACAGAGCTGTTTTCCTCATATTCTAAGAGTACAGAATGAATTTATTTTGAAATTTTGATGTCTTGAGCTGAGAAACCAGACATTTCTCTTTTAATATTTTTTAAAAACTCTCATTCATAGTTAAAATCATATTCACCATTGATACAATAACTCAAATAACATGCCTTCTTCCTTGTCTTTAATCTGCTGCCTTTATCCTTCACAGACTCCCCTCTCTGTAATACAATATGTTCATTTCCTCTTCAGGAACAAATGTATTGGAGTCTAGCAGCAGGCTGTGAAAACATCCACCATCCACCACCACATAAATATGTTTTAAAACTGAGATGGGTTTGGTTTTGTTTATTTTTTTAAGAAACTGAGCTATAGAGTACTTGTATTTATTGTGAGAATGATTCCTAAATTGACAGAGAAAAGAAAAACTATAATGTGACAGACAACATAAATTAGATGTACTCAATGATGCTTTTCACATTATTTGAAATAATTGTATGACATATTTTTCACGTATTTTCTATATTTAGTAAGCCACCAACCAACAGGAAAATTTACTGCTGCATATGGTACTAAAGATTGATAGAATAATGCCTTAAACTTTTGAGGTTTTGGTTGGTTGGTTGGTTGGTTTTGGGTTTTTTTTTTTGGTGTTTAGGGCTTTTTTTAGATTTTGGGATATATAATCAGAGTATTATCTTTCATTTGTGGCAATATGGCCCAAGGAGTGGGAAGCCAAGGAACACAGGGACAAACAAACTGACTGTTCTGTGGTGAGGAAGGAAACAAGTGACAATCAGATGGAAAAAAGCCAAAACATAAACTCCCCAAAATCCTGTGCTATTCCAAGATAAACCAGGGTTCCAAGTAACTTGCCAGTGGGAATATGTGCTCTGATCAGCCTTAAATACTGAATTTACTTTTTTTCATGTCTTTGAGCTTCATTAAGATTCCTCATTTTTTATTTCCCATGTTTTGAAGCCAGACTTCTCAATTGCTCCAGAATTATATATATTCTACTGGAAAGCTATAAGATCAGTGTAAGGCTAAGTTCCTTCCACACATTTTCTTTAGGCAAGATGCAGAAAAAGCCCTTTCACCAGCTCTAACAATTGTCAGAAAGGAGAATAGGTGATGTGCCACAATCTATGGCTCTCATACTTTAAACTAATTTAATATGGATGCTCTTAAACTTCATGGTTTTGATGTTTCAGCTTGTTCAGTCTGGTTTTTGAGCAATCTAGCACTTTCTAGATATGAGAAAGTATCTATCCTTGAGTCAAACAGGTATTTAAATAGTCTGCAAAATAAATCCATTCTTGTCTAAAACAGAATAGTTGGCAATTCTGACAGAAGAAATAGACATTAAAAAGAAGACAGGAGTGAATTGGGTCCCTTAACTTTTCAGAGAGAGTAGTTATATATTGAATATATATTGAATATATATTGCTTATTCACAAGCATTGGCTTTTTCTATCATCAGGAAACAAAATGTTAGTAAGGTGGAGAGAGGGGTCAAATTAAACATAAGTTTCCTCTTCATTCCTTGCAAAAAATTTTATTGCCAAAAAAATATCAGTGTTGGAAGGTTTAAGTGAAAATAAACCCTAAAAAAAAGGGTTTATTTATTTTTTTCTTCAGGAAAATTTATCATTTATTCTTTTTTTCTGAAATTGTACAGGTGACCACATTTCTGTTCTACAACTTCTTGACTGCATCAGGCCCCTCTGAAGTATTTTCAGATACTGGAAAATGGGAGGCTGCTCTTAAGGATGTAAAATTTAACATGGAAATATTTATTAAAAACTCTGATCTTTTAGAGATTGGAAATTGGTCTCAGCTACTCTTGGTTATGTCAGTTGACAATTTAGATAATGAAAAGTTTAACAAGGTGGATTTGATATTTCTGAGAGAACCACATTCAGACATTTCAGATAAGAAAATAAAAGCATGGGAAGCACACAACAAATTAATTCAGTTTGGAGCTAAATCACCCTTGCAGAGATCACCTATTTTATAAATAGAAAGATGCTGAAACATTGTGGAAAGGATACTATGCTTTTAAGTCTCAGGTTTTCTATATGTTTTTGTCACCTAATCTGAGATAAGTGACGTTTGCCAACAGTCACTAGGAATCAGCAAGATGCTGCTTTTACCCAGTTATTTCAGGTTTTCAAGGATGTAGCAGCAGATATGGGGAGCTAAGAGATTTTCTTGATCCAGAGGAATGGAAGTCTAGGTGCACTGATAGACAGATGTGTTGTGTTTTGTTCTTTTTTTTCACTAGCAGGTTTGTGGAGTGAAACAGCTGGTGCTTACACTCCCAGGGTAGAGGCTTCAAGGGAGGTTTATTTCCAAGTGCCTCTTGCCAGGTGGCATTGCCAGGACACTCAGCAGCAGCTGGAGCCGCTCTCCGTGTGCGCCTGGAGCGCACTGAAACCGGAAAGCCACATGACAGCACGGGACAATGTGGACATGATTTTCTGAGCCTGAGAGAGTTTTTCAGCCTGTCAATGGCTGATCTGTTCCCAAGGGAAAGTCATTTGGGAAATGTTCTCTTTCATGGACTGTTTTTTGTAAATAAGTTTTAAATCTCAAAACAATGTCACACAGCTGTTCTGAATGTGTTTTTCTCTTGTTCTACCAATGGGACCAGAGAGGTGGTTCCTTTGGCCAGCCATATTGACCTGTATCGGAACACCTTATAAAAATAGATGCAAACCCCTAAATAGAGGCTTTTCTACCCCACTGAGATCAAACCTCACTGTTGTAATGTGAATCTACTCTTCTGTTTTGTGTCTACTAGAGACAGGACAGCAAGGGGAGACTTGCTTTAAGAAGCACTTGGCTGACCTGTGCGGGCAGGCACGTGAGAGACAGAGGTGGGGATGGTTTGCCTGAGTTAAGAGACCAACCCCCTAAGCCTGGGAGGGCTCTGCTGAATTGAGTTAGTTGTACATCCAAGGAAAATGTAAACACAGAAAGTCAAAGTCACTCAGGCTCCAGAATTCCTTCCTACAAATGCTGTGAGTCCTATAGATTTACATGCATTCAAGAAGATATTGAATATGTTAATGAGAAATCCAATGTATTTCTAAATATAGGTCAAGAAGTACTTTGTGAACTGTAAACAGCAGGGCAGGAGAGACAGAACACATCACTCTGGCTAGACCTGGAAGAGCCAGTCATTTCCTGTGCTGCCATATTCATCATAGATTCTTTCCAGTGAAAAAGGAAATAGATGGTTAATAATATAGAAAAATATAGAAAATACAGGAAAAAAAAATCTTGCTGCGAGTCTACTGTGCAGCCAGAGCAAACTAATACTTTCAGACACAAACAAGCTTAACAGTTACTTCTGAAAAGAAATGTGTGAAGACTGCAACAGAAAACACCAGAAGTGAATGAGTCTGCTGTTTTTTCTCAAAGCAAACAGGACTCTTCCTGTAATTTGGAGGAAAAGAAGCAGGTATCTATATTTGCTTCAATAAGAAAAAACTCTAATTCATTTCTTGCTCTGGCAAACTTGTCTGACTTCCTCTCTTTAGTGTGACTGCCCAGAAGAGCTGGTAACAAGTAACTCATCTCAATCTACTCGGGTAGTCAACAAGAAACCAGAAGTTAGACCTCTATATCTGTGAAGGCTTGCACATATTAAAGAAAGACAAGATATTTAATAAGGCAAATTAATTGATATGAGAGGAAAAAAAAAGGTGAGCTTTCCAATATGGAAGCTTTTTAGGGGCGTGTTGAAAGAAATCTCTTTACATGGAAATAAGTTCAGTGCTGAGAAATTCGCTGTTTTGGCTAAGTCAGGCACATTAGTCTAGTAAATAGTACAGAGGTTTGGCTTTTTTTCCCCTCCCAGGGTCTGTATGTTGGTCTAACAGTAGCACTTACAACAAACTGTCTTTCTCTACAGCTTTAATTGGATGAAAGTAATTTTAAATTAAACTTGTCAAATACTGTTTGAATAAGTAAGAATATCAGTTATGGTTAGATGTGGGGAGGTGCCAGTTTTATGTTACATATGAAAGGCTTGATTGAGAATTCTGCAGATATTTAATAACTAAACAGCACCCTCCAAACACTACGTAATAAAAATAAAATGAAAAGGGAACTGAGTACAGACAGACTCATTGCAAATATCAAGCTTTACCACTCTGACATACCAAATTCAATGCTGCAAGTCACTACAAGTGATTGTCAAGTTTTAAAATAACACAAGCTATCTAAAATTTCACTACAAGTTATTCTTCCATATTTCAGTTAGTATTTTTTCTTATTACTTTCTGGTTAAGACACTGAGAAAAGTAATTTACAATAACTAGAAAAATCATTTTCTATGGGATAATGTTAAACAAAATAAATAAAGGACATGGTAAAACAGTTACTTAGATGCTATTCAAAGTGATCTACAATAGGAAAGACTTGACTTGCTTACAACAGAAATAAAAAATAGCAAGCTTTAAGGAGAAAGGAGCAAGAATCTATCACAGAAGACTCTGGGAGGGATATATGGAAAATATGACAGCTAAATCCTTTCTTTACAATACACTCACTTTTGCTACAAGAAGCTTAAAAGAAGTGATCCATTTAAAAGAAAAAATACTTGTGTATCTATAAAAACAATTCAAGAAATATAATTAAACTGCTTTTCTCAAACATGATTACAGTTATTTCACCCATACATGAGGCTCATTCTCTGTAATCCACTGGAGTTCCTTAGTAACACCTTTTCTTGGTGTCATATGTATGAATTTCCAGGAGATTGTTTAATTTAATTAATTCCATATTTACCAACAAGCAGCTGTCACTTTAATCACAATGTCACTTTGAATTATTTTTTTCTAGTTTTTTTCAGCAAATAATTTGGAGGACAAAATAACGCCAGAAATTATGTTTCACCTCATATTTTACCACACAGAGGTTGAGAAACTCTTCATGAGCCCTATTTTTTAATGGAACAAAATGATATTTCCTTGAATTTTAATATCACTGAATATGAAAACGTGGCGCATATTCAGTTTAGGTGTTTACACAGAATCCTTCTGACATAAATGTTCCTACAATTAACTCAAGGTGAAAAAGTCAATGTAGCAGCTGCATAAATAATTTCAGGTGCAAAAAGAAGTCCTGTTTAAGCACAGGTGTTAAAAAGAACTGTAAAATACTGACAATAAAGAGACAAGAAAGATTAATTGTGTTTAGAAGCACCATTAAAATTCAAATCAAATATTTTCTTTGAAGTTTTGATTTTACTTTAAGGTAATTGCAGCAAGGTTAATCAAGTTTATCTTATTTTGTATAGAAATATCTATGTATTGACTATGTTCCTTGATAAACACAACAAGCACTTATTTAGTCCTTATTCATAAAGGTTAAATATACTTGTAAATGTTCAGAAAAACACAAAACATTAAAGGTGGAATTTTCAAAACATGTGGAATTTACCTGTAGAAGCCTGCTGAAAAAATTATTTTAAAAATTTTTGTTTGGAATGAATGCTCTGCCAAAACTTCAAAGGTCTCAGACAAGGTCTAATCAGGCGGTAATGAACATAAGATCTTGTGACCAAAGCTAGAAATACAGAAAACTCAGTATTTGAACATACATTCTGAAGCACTTTTAAAAATCATATATCCAGTGTGCATTGAAAAATAAAATATTAAACGAAAAGTGACTTTTTTATTCGATGTACTGCCATACATAGGTCTTTGCATAGCACTCCCCTTTCTGCATCTTTCAAGGTCTTTAGTGACAGACATACCAGGATTTCTGGTCACTGTCAAAAAGCTGTCATTTAGCCTACAGTGTCTAGCTTTTCAAACATTAGCTACAAGCCTGTAAACCACAGGAAACATTGCTAATAACACCATGAAAGAAATGCATGCAGAACTTGAGCAGCGGTGCTTTCCACAGAACTGAAAGCCTTGCTGTGGAATTGTTTAAAATGCATCTTGACAGAGAGAAAAAAGGCATATAGGATTTTGTTAAGGGACATCATTGATCTGTACACGTGCCTGCACATCCATATATTGCCTTTTGGGAAGGGCAGTGGAACTGTTCTTGCATTCGTGAAACTGTTCCCGACCAGCAAAAGCAACAGACACACCCCCAAACTCAAACCTCAATGGAAAACACAGCCCTGACTAAACTCAGCACAAAAGAAACTGGGATGCACCCACAGTTCATGGGACAGATGGAACTGTGGGAAGGGAGCTTTAATGATTGGAACCATGGAGATTGAATCCAGGAATTGTGAACGGGCACTGGCAATTATGTGCCTGAGATTTCTTCCAGTTGCTCTCAGAATAAAAGGTAAAAAGGGAACCAAAGCATTGTTCTTTGGGCAGAGAGGTGCTTATTAGGATTGCAAGATGACCACATCCAATACAGCTCTCACTGCTGATTCCATCAGGGGAGCATAGTCCTCTGCACTATTTCCATCTTCCTAAATCCCTGCATCCAGCTCATCTCCCCTATCTCCTCCCCGCAGGATACCCCCATCAAATCTGCCTCAAAGCCTCCTGTTTCTGTGGTTTTGTAGTCCAGTTCAGCATGGTGGCTCACTTCCATTTCTTTTCACAGAATTTATAGCCTCCTTCTTGCCAGCACATTAAACTAATTCTTTCCATCCGTTACATGCTGACTGTTTGACTTCTGCTTCTATTGTTCAAATTTGGAATCTTTGGTCTTTTTATTGCCGTTCATCTCATGCTTTATTACCTTATTTTACCTTCCCTACATATGGCTTTATTTCAACTGCTTCACTTGTAACACCTCCCTCCTGCCAATAAATCTCATTTTTCTCAGTATCAGACTGTCTTTTAACTATTTTTATAAGTTCCATTTTCCCTCTTCACAGCAGACATGCAAAGATATGAAGACACAAGAACGAACAGGCCAATTTGGATGGATAAAAGCCAAATAGCATTTAAAACAGTTTCCCATTTCCTTCAGAAAGCCCAAACAAAATTCTTTTTAAGACAGTTTTTTTAACTTAATATTCTCATTTGAACTGGGTTGACCCAAAACCCCTGGCAAATGTATGAGATTTCTTTTTTATTTTACTTGAGGGAATAGATTTAGGTAACAAACAGCATGTACCATACCACTACAAACCACGTCCTGCTAAATGCCATTTGACCCAGATGAGTGCATGTATCTATGCATACTCTCATATGCTTATATTTTCTATGTCTATGAGTAAAAGTATTCTCAAATTTAATTTATCCTGTATATTAAAGTTATTTTATAATGTTTCCAGGCCTTGGTCAGCTGATTCTATCGAAACCCCAGTACCATCACTGAAATCTAGTTACAGACTATGATTTTACTCTCATCATTCTTCACAAATTTGTCAAATAATGAAAGTCACACTAGTTATTTAATAGATAATTCAGAAATCCAATTATGTAATTCAGTAATATAACTTCATTTACTCAAAACTTTTTCTTTAATTTTAATAATTGCATCATAAAACAAAAATAGAAATGCTAATTTTGAATGCTTTAGAGCTTGATTAATTAATATACTGTTTTAAATGGAGACATTGGACAAAAATACAGGGGAAAAATAATTTGTGTTAACAGCTCCCCATAAATTACTTACAGCATAATTCAACTGCCTTACCACAGAAAAAGTTAGAAAATAGATTCTTAATTATTTTATTTCCCTAGCCATTTAATGAAGGATCACACAAAAAGAGAGGAAAATAAATATCAAATTAATGCATGGAATAGTGAATGAGACTTCTGTCATTAACCAGTTATAGTTATCTTTCAGAATTCTTACACAGTTCTCATTCCCAAATTCATTTGTAAGAACACATGAGAAAAGGTTTGCAAATTGAATTAAAGTAACTCTTTAATTTCTTTAGTTGGCTTAGTCTCCTTTCTTTACCCACAGTGCTTTCAATTACTCCTTAAGTGGGGAGAGATGAGAGATGAATTTGGGGGGAATGGAGCTTTTCTTTTTTCTTTTTATGGGGTTTTGAAGGAAAAGGGCATGCGCTGAGGATGAAGGACATGAGGAAGAATATGGGATGCTTGTTAAGGCACATCTCAGGGCAGAATTTGGCCCACTAAATTGGACAGCTCTTGAGATTTCAATGGAAAGCTATTTGCACAGCATGGTGCAGCATAAGATTTGATCTGAGAAAAACTGCAAGCTCAACAAGGCTTTCTGCCTACTGAGATAGTAGATTATGGTGTGTAAGCAATGGGTAAAATGCATAATAAAAAAAATCTATGAATCCAGTTTGCAAAGAGGCTGTTTGCAGCCTCCGGCATTTGTTTGTTTAAAGATAGAGGAATGTTCCAGATCTAAAAACTACACAGAAAAGAAACTGCTTAAGATAATTCCTTTCAGACCTTCTTCAGTTGTGTTTTGTTGTAACTAGTTAAATATGTACAATGAAATAATTGCAAATCTTTGGGTCTCTGCTTTGAAAGAAACGCTACCACAGAGCTTTTTCTGTGAATCTACTGAGCAGCCATTTATTAAGCAAAGTAACTGCAGTGTTTCCAGCTCATTTACCTTCGTATTGTCATACTTGCAACATAGAAAACAGACAGGAAAAAAATGCAGGAAAAGAAGTTACTCTCAGCAGTCTTTCAACACAATTTACCTGCTAGAAGCAGGATCGGGCAATGCCACACAACCCAGTGGAATGCACCAATAGTTTCAGGAGGAACAGAATCACCCACACAAGTAAATTTTTCAAAAATATTTTATCAGAATTGGAGCATTGATCCAAGTGGTATTATAGGGCAATTTATATCTACTCTCTACCAAAACTGCTGAAGTCCTGAAGTATCTCTAAATCACTGCAAAAGAATAATCCAGAACAAGGAAGAGTTGCCTCTTTTGCTTGTGATGTTCATTTCTTACAATGTCCTTATTATCTAGACAATTATTTCAGAAAAAAAAAGGACAATGGGAAAAAAATAATTACCAGTATTAGTGGTGATACTCTAGATATAATTTTACAAAATTCCCTCCTAAATGTACTTGACATTATGAAAGAAAACTTTTAATTGGCAAAGGCTATTCTGAATGGGGAAAAATAATAAAAAATTAAAACCAAAATTTTTAGTTAGACAAGGAAGATGCAAGTATACCATCAAGCTTCATCAATATTTTAATTCACTCTCTTTCAAAAGTGAGTGGACTTTTATGAGAATTGACTCTGTAGCTGTTAAGAAAGAGCTGGCTAACTTTTCTTCAGATTTTAGCCTTTATGTTCAAACTATGCTTTGTCTGAATTAAGAAAGTCATCCTTACTTTGCAGTATCTTTGTTTTACATCTTCAGTATAATTATAGAACCTGTGAGTGGCTTAAAATACACTAGTCATAAACTATCCCCCAACTTACAGTTGTTATTGAGATGGTATTGTAATGTTTGCACTTGCAGAATTCAAGTATGATAATTAATATTTTCATTTACATAAAAGCAGAGCAACTCTTTTAATAGCATCCTAAATGAGACTTGAACGGCTCTCTCAGGTTCACCAGAAGGTAAAAATGTAAAACATAGCTTTAATTTTGTTCCTCTCTTGTGAGGTGACATGTTAAAACCCAATAGTTCCTTTAAAAAAAAAATACAAA